>CABFWO010003038.1:72641-88028 GCA_902155825.1 Timema genevievae | reverse complement strand
GGGGGGGGGGGGTGAGTGGAGGCAAGTCACCCTGGATTACAACCCTCGTTAAGTGACAGGGACCAGGAGTGACGCCACTTGCCTGCCTGACGATAAAAATCAAGAAGAGGGGGTGACTCAAGGGAAAAAAATGATAGGTATTTCGAGTTGACGAGCTGACGATAATGGAGCGATTCATTTGACTTCTGGGACAAGGAAGGCGGGAAAGGAAGGGACACTTTTATGAAGTTTTTCGAGCGCGTGAACAAAATGAGAAATTGGATGTAGGGGTGGTTTGGAAAGAAAATTGCGGGGAGAGGGAAAAAGAAAGAAAGAAAAGTTAGCCATGATCTTGGAGGATTAGTTGAAGTTTTCAACTGCAATTTATCTCTCTTTCCCAAAGGGTTCGTGATGTGGGAAACAAAAACCGGGGCCTAGAAGCCGGCACATACAGCAAAATGTCACACGTCCTTCAACCGATATAGTGGTCTTAGCGCCTTTATCGAGACAGATAACATTTTGTTTCTTTTCTAATTCACTTCCGACTATCAAAAATGATCGGAAAAATATGAATGGGGTCAAGAAAAATATTATACCTATAATGTTTACGAATATTCTTTCCAATCAAGGTGACCAGATGTCCTCCTTTTCCCGGACATGTCCTACATTTCAATACTTTATAGTCTATTTGACGTCCATGAGGAATTTTTAAAAAAATCCCAAATGTCCTCAATTTTGACAAAATAAATAAATTTGTCATTTTTAGGTGTTATTGCCGTTCAAAGTGATATAGCATTTTGAAATTTTCCCTTAAGATGGCATTTAAGTTATCACTAGCAGTCTTCGTGGGTTCTGGTATCCGAACTTGCCACGCGGTGTTTTACGTGATACAATTTGTGATTTCTATTGGCTGCGTTTATGCTGTCATCAATCATTCACATAATTATTTAGCTTTCCTTCTGTACTGTGCATCCTAGAAAAGGTTTCGAATCTCGGTCGGGTGTACTGATGGTTTTTCCTAAAAAATGTCCACTTTTCCTTCACGCAAATGCAGGTACACTTCCTAAATATAACCTTCCTATTCCCTAAAAACCACTAGCCTAGTTAATATATGAGCGTATAAACTGAACGGGTAGGTAAGACGCAGTTCTAAAATAACTGTTAATAGACCTAGAGATGGGCTATTTAAAATATAATTCAATCTAATCTAGGTCTATCTCTGCAAATCTATTTCACACAGGACTCAATCCACCGTGACTTGACATAATCTGGAATTTAGTCTACCCTAAATCTAGCCACTATATAGCCTTCCAATCCTATACGACTTAAGATTTCCCATTTTAGCCCCAGCCTAGACAATCTAACCTGTTGCGGACAATCTTCCAGTTTTGTCAGTCTTAACATAGCCCAGTTGAACCCTAGCCTAGACAATCTAACCTGTTGCGGACAATCTTCCAGTTTATCAGTCTTAACATAGCACAGTCTAACCCTAGCCTAGACAATCTAACCTGTTGCGGACAATCTTCCAGTTTTGTCAGCCTTAAAATAGCCCAGTATGACCCTAGCCTAGACAATATAACCTGTTGAGGACAATCTTCCAGTTTTGTCAGCCTTAACATAGCCCAGTATAACCCTAGCCTAGACAATGTAACCTGTTGAGGAAAATCTTCCAGTTTATCAGTCTTAACATAGCCCAGTCTAACCCTAGACTAGACAATATAACCTGTTGAGGGCAGTCTTCCAGTTTTATCAGACTTAACGTAGCCCAGTCTAACCCTAGCCTAGACAATATAACCTGTTGAGAGCAGTCTTCCAGTTTTATCAGACTTAACATAGCCCAGTCTAACCCTAGCCTAGACAATCTAACCTGTTGCGAACCATCCTAAGATGGTCACCCAAGACAAGACATAACACAGTCTACCGCTTGTAACAGCCAACATAATCCAATCCAGCCCGAATATAGCCCTGTTAATCTATAGAATATTTAAAACAATTGTTCTGTAACAATACTTATCTTGTATATCAGAACGCGTTGAGATTAATGTTTATAAGTCTCAGTGGTTAATACTTTCCAGACATGTAATATTTGTGTCTCTAATTGAATAATTCTGGAAAGTGAGCACCTACATTTCTAATGTTTACCCAACTCTCAGTTATTGTGGCTCCTATAGCAAATATACAAGTTTATTTATAAAATGTAACGCCTATAAACTCTTTTAAAGGTGAAGACTACTTATTATGTATTCATTTTATGGATATGCGTGAACATAAATGTTCCAGCTCTAGTGTTTTTATATCGCCTCGAGATATCCGAAACGTTTAAGAATTAGTAGTCGTAAACTGAAATCTTAAATTGTCTGTTCCTAAGCGAGGCGCGGTGTTTAATTACTGCAATTATTTGAGTAAAAAAAAAAAAAGTACATTTCTGGTAGCAATAGTTTATAATTGCTTACGGGTTTCTCTTTCGAAATTCCTTAACAAAATTGACACCAGTAAATGAAAAAATAGAAACAGTCGAATGTATTTAGAGACCTCACATTTTTATATTTTTTTACAAAGTTTTTTTTTTACCAAACAAATAAAAATTTTCATATTTTCCCATCCCTTTTCTTCAATGTCGACTTAACAGCTAAAAGTCAATGAGGCACATAAAAAAAACTTGACAGAATCTACTTTTGTGATGGGTGTCTTAAGACTTCAAAATTGTCAAAATATTTCACTAAGCTCTTCATTGTTCAGCTAATTTACTCTTTCCAAAAATAAAGTACAGTTTTAACTCGTAGAATGCAACCATTATTTTTACTCGCTTTTAGTTTGTACATCAGTAAGGTCAAATGTATATAAACAACGATCCTTTTTGGCTGTATACAATAATATAGCTCACTTTTGAATAGATTATAAAGGAATAATTTACCAGTGAATGATAGGTTACTAAGTATACTTTATTGGTTAATATTAAATAGTTTATCATACTCCTTCCACGGAAATAATTCTCCTAAATGCCATCTTACTAATCGCTACTCTATTAGTATTACTAAGCAGATAGCCCGGATGGGTAGTAAGACGTCGAGAATGGCGGGGAATAATATATAGATTAAAACATATGTAAATATATACCTAAACTTTCTTTCAAATGGGCATATTTGACAGTAGTAAAAAAACTACTGTATCTATTTTCACGTATTCATACGTGAAGTCATGTGATCTACAGATGTCACTTTAGAGTGATATTATCAATAACAGCTGTAAGATAACACTAACATTATGGTAAAATTTTAATAATATTGACAGCAACAAAATATGTTTGGGGTTTTCATAAAGGTGCTCCAAATGTCCACTCGTAAGAAAATCAAAGGTATAGATGTTGTAAATCACTATGTAGGAATAGGATTGAAACAAACTTTTAGAAAATAAACTTTTTGCGTCAACATTAGTAATATTTTAATATAGGCCTACTATAATATATTATTAGAATTGTTTCATTGGTTTTGAAAAAAAAAACAAGAGAGGCAGCCACATATCTCATGACTTGACGTATGAATACAATAAACTGGGTCTAGTAAACAATTGAATCTGTCATATAACGTTCTTATTATTAGATTTGTACTGTAGGGGTGGGGGTTGGGAGAACACTTCAATCAGACACCAAAGCCGTAGTCAAGGGGGGTTTTTGGGGGTTCAAACGCCCCCTGAAATTTTATGAACAAAATATATATGGATTTATTTATGGTTCAAACAATATCATAATTAAGGTAAAAGTACAAATTAGGGGGCTGTGTTACCATAAAACGCACTTAAGAGAGCTTTTAGAGGTGTTTAATATTCATAATTTTTTCTAGCCTTCGGGAATTAGTGGGTTATGTTGCCATAAAAATACTTCAGATAACTTCTAGAACTGTTTATCATTTAGAAATTTTTCCATCCTCCGGAAATTGGGGGATGTGCCCACCAAACCCTCCCCCTGAAATTATTGGCTGGCTACGACCTTGTCAGACACTGTTACTATTTTCATGGGCTAATCAAGCAACATCGCTGCCATCGCTTAGTGTTAAATGACCCGCTTCGGTGGCCACATGGTCTAGAGCATCACTCTCTCAATAGACTAGACTGTTGATACGGGGAGATTGGGGATCGAACCCGTTCGCGTCTAGTGATGGTGGTCTTTAAACTCTCTCTACGAACGTAAATATGGATTACGCTTCATCTAAAATTTAACTTTCCTCATCCCTAACACATTAAAGTAATTAGCCCATAGGTGCATAGCCCAAACGGGTGAACGGACGTGGTTATAAAAAAAAAGTCAACCCTGCATAATCTCTACACCTTGGAACCCTACCTGTAACTTGGCTGTCCATCTTTTTTGTCACTCTCTTCTCGACACCATGGCGTCCACTTTGTATAGACATCTCCCCTAAATGCCTGTCTGCCTAGAGCTCTAGAAAATAAGTCTCAAACAATAGGGCCTAAGTGAGGCCGAGTATTTTTACTCGCAAGTCGTGTACTGACTGATGTTTCAATACATCTGCCGACCTTAAGTCTATTTGTTGTCAGCTCTAGGAGCTTGCTGGGTGGCGCTTTTCAACAGTTTGACCACTCTATTGTGAGCTCTTTGTGTTCTTCAAATGCTGAGTTTAATTTAAATAGTGTGGTGTGTCTCTTTTTTTTCTCTTTCTCTTTCACAGTAGTTTTTTTTTACTTAGGTGTGTGGTCCGTAAAATTATTTTTCTTTGAGTCTAAAAGGTCTTTCAAAACATCTTATTTGGCTTCTGTGTATTATGACATGAAAAGGAAATATTTATTTATATTGCTAACGTTTTTGAAAATATCGAGTATTGGTTTCTTCATGAACTTCATGTTTGGATGTTGATGAGGATTTTGTATTATTATTTCCTTCTTAATTATTTGTATGGCGATGGTATCTTTAATTAGTAATCAGCTAACGGCTCTACTCACTCTAAGTTTATGTTCCAAATTAGTACTGTTTTAGCTTCAGGCACATTGAATTTGTAAATATTAATATTATTTATAAACATTACTATCATTAGCTTGATTTATCTCATGAATATAATCTAATAGTAGCTTCTTTTTTCTAATCACCGCGTCTCACTGCCAGTTTGGGTTACTTACGCTTATATACTAATTACGCTAATAGTTTTAATGATTAGGAAGGTTATATTTATATGAAGTGTCCCTGCATTTGCGTGGAGTAAGAGTGGAAAAGCATTTTGGAAAAATCACTATCAACACACCCAACCTATACTCGAATTCCGATCTCAGTGACATCAACAGTCTAGTCTACTGCGAGAGTAGCTCTTTAGATCAACCGGCCACCGAAGCGGGTGAGTAGATATATTTATCTGAGTAGAATATATTTTAAGTCTATATGGCCTCTAGCCAAACTTTTAATTTGAACCCTACCTACCTCTCATATATAGAATAAGGCCCCATGGTGTAATGGTTAGCACTCTGGACTCTGAATCCAGCGATCCGAGTTCAAATCTCGGTGGGACCTACGTTTTGAACATTTTCCAAAGAATCAATCGTTTGCTGTTTATTATGTTACAAAGAAATAAAGTGAAAGAAATTATTTGAAAATACTTATTTTTTATCCCTCCATTAATGAAATGTAACAAGATTAAAATATAGTTCTAGTAATTATCAAGTACAGCTAAGAGCTCAAGAAAAGTTTGATACCTTTCGATAAAACGTGGTTTAAAGAAACCGTTGACCCCATTTCAAATATTTAACTTTGAACTTTTATAGCATTATATTGGTTTGAAGATAGTATCGGTGACTTTAAATGCCTCCCGAAGCAAACTATTTTTTTTATGCTCGTGGCTTGTTAAGACATTCAGTTTTGTTTTAGGCTTACATCTAACAGGAAGTACTATTACTGAATTAAAGAATTTATAGGATCTTGTAAAGTGTAAATATTATATTCTTAAAGACCTCTTATTGTTGTGATGACAAATCTCACTTATCATTAATCATTCAAATTTAATATTCCCTTTTACTTCAACTTGCGTTGGATTAAAATGCACTTATTGCTTTACTCCTCTTACTCAAGCACCCCCCTCCGTCCCTTGGATAATACTATCATACCCCAACACTCTCCACCATATCGTAACAGACGCCTCCAACCTTTCATCATTCAACACACCCCACCATACCTTAACCCACCCCTCAAATCCCTTCATCCTCCAACACACCCCACCATACCTTAACACATCCCTCTAACCCTTCGTCATTCAATACTTCATCCTCCAACACACCTAAAAATTCCTTAACACACCCCTCCAAACCCTTCATCATTTAACACACCCCCTCATCCTCCAACACACCCAACATTCCTTAACACACCCCTCCAAACCCTTTATCAGTCAAAACACGCCTTCATTCTCTAGCACACTCCTCTAGGGGTCACTCCTCAATTCCCTAACACATCATACCATCCCTCAACACATGCACATTCAAACAAATAAATTTAAAATTCAAATAACAAGTGTTTTTAAATTAAATAAGCAAATAATTAATTACTTATTACAGTGCGATCAAGTTATAAGTTTCCCAGTCCAACAGGAGTGAGGCTGCCTTCCAGTGCGTTGAGACGTATTGCAGACTTACAGAAATACCACGGTACTAATTTTAAAAAGGGGTTTGTTATTTTAAAATGTAGGTTCACGAAAAAATAGATGCGGGAGAAAAACTTTTCATTTTAAATTTTGTAGTTTAAAAAATATTGCGAGAATATTTTTGTAGTGAGCTAGAGAATTAAATTATTATTAAAGTAAAACCACATAAGGTAGGGATGTAGGAGACAAGATAAAATGTCAGTGTTTATGCAGTTTTTATAATAAAACATTATTTTGCACAAGAGAAATAAAATATTGCTTCTGAACAAACATATAGTTAAATTTAATTGGCATGGGGACGTTATCAGTTTTGAATAGGGGAGGTCAGGCTAATATGAGCATACCCTTCTGAAACTATCCCCTTGGCAAGTATGTGCTGCCACTTTACTGAAGAACGTTCAATTGCAACATAGACGGAAGCGCATTGCGATAATTAATGAATCACACCATCCTGTATTTATCAGTTTATGAAAAGGTACGTTTAAAATTAAACTCTCAAATGTTTCCTATAGTTTGTATAAGCAACAGGGACTATATTTATATTTTTTTTGGTCGTTATTTAAGTGCAAATGTAACATGAAACCTACTCATTACATCTCTTGAAAAAAATTAAAGTTAACATCTCACCTCAACGAACAAAATGGCTGAAACCCCTCGGGTTTGCTCATATTTTCCTCCCATGCTTTTAATATGAGCACTTGCAGATTCTTAATTATTATTTTTTTCTAGACCAAAGCTGTTAAAATATCATTCATAATCATTGTATTTTGTAGACCTAATTGAATGAGCAATTGAATAAAATATTACTTTTGGATAGCCATACTGTTTCTTATGGAATAACAGATTTTCTTAAGGTGCTCATAATTGCCTTACTTCCCCTATCCATCAAGGGTGTCCTGGATTTGAATGATAATATTTATCTTCATTTAAAAAGTTTTTTCCTTAAATACCAGGACATCCTTGATTCAATACCTGTTGATATCACCTTGTGAATAAAATTAAACTCCATGTTTTTACTCAGGCACTATTTTATCTATTTGGATCAAAAAAGGTTTGCTATAAAAAATTCAAAAACACTTACCTTTTCTCGCCATCCCTATATCCCCGCCTTAAGTAGACCTTCATCCAGATGAGATTCGAACCCTGACCTACCGATTACTGGAAAACCACACTAAAATCGGTGACGACTTTGTTTTCGCGTCCACGAGTAGAGGTAATTAGAGTAGAGAGAGAGAGAGAGAGAGAAAACATCAAGTAAAATCCTATATGGAAACCATCCTCTTCTGACTTTCTCCATCGTCACCATTTAGCTGAGATTCGTGATTTGACCTTCCAATTAGCAGCCTAAAGGGCCAACGTCTTTGACCACCCAGTCACTGCTGCGGCTTGTCAAAAGTTTGCAAAGTCGCTTACCAAGGTCATCCTCGAGTACCGGAGGTAGCTATTATTCAAGAGAGAAAGAAATCATTGGGACGAAATGAAATTGTTGATGCCATTACCAACTGTGTATGTAATTACTTGAGTTTAAATTAGGGCAGGTTCTTTTGTATTGAATTATCAATTCGACACATTTCTTTTAAACCCAAGTGGTTGGCCTTCAGGACTTATGAAATGAATTTAACTTCTATTGTAATAATACCGTTAATGGCTTACGTAAAGAACACACATTCATAAATAGGTACATATATACATTCATACATACATACATACATACATACATACATACATACATACATACATACATACATACATACATACATACATACAAGTACGTACTTTACATACATACATACATACAAGTACGTACTTTACATACATACATACATACAAGTACGTACTTTACATACATACATACATACATACATACATACATACATACATACCAAGCACTTACTGTACATATATATACTTGTAAGGCGGAACTAAAATTGAAGTGACGTCATTGAGCCAGTTTCAAGATAATATGATTGTTACAATGACGATTGGAATAGTCTGTCATTCCAGTTCTGTGACTAGTAGTTAGATTGTACTTTACTATCCTGCCAAGCATGAAGGTCTTACGGGCCCTCAAAGACCCACCATACTAGGAATAGAGAAAACATAACCCACAATTATTATCTGGATTGAGTTTCTGGGTCACCATCGAGAATTAATTCAAAGTATCGTTAATCATGGAGTGTTTTCGAGAACGCAAGTCACTGCCCGAGTAATGTCCAAGTTTCGATGGTATATAGTTTACGAACTATAGCCAATAAAGAAGAAGCAATTTCAGATAAGAGAAAACAATACTTCTCGACAAATTTACTATATAACATTGTGAGATAACGTGTAATATATTTTATAAAAGAAATAGAGTATTTTTATCTCTGTATTATCTCGAGAAGTTTTTTTATTTTATATTTTACAAAATTCTTGAACAAGTCAATAAATATACCTATATATGGTAGAAGAGGTGGTAATAGCTAGCAGAAGTTTCTTTATTGCAAACATTGACTGAAAGTGACTAATCAACCTATCGGAAATAATTATCATTTGCTTAGTAACACTATATTATTAGTAAAAAGTGTTATAAAAAGAGTCTAAAAATACTTCCTTAAGGATTACTGTATAATTAGCCTTTTCGCAACTTATTGAAAGAACAAAATATAATATTAATAAAGCTATTATAGTTTTGTTTTGTTTTGTGGATGTGGCAACAAGAATAATAATAAATACATTAAATAATGAATTAAAAAATACTTAAACTATATTCACACTTGTATCCTGTTATAACTGGCGACCAAAATTAAGTGTTTTTTATAGCTTAGAAAAATATTAAAAATATTAGTTTCAAAACAAAGGTTTTTATTTTGGTCAACAGCGCATGAACACAACCGAAGACTGTTTGTGTAACATCATCAACCGTTCTGGTTTCGGCTGGTTCCTCGACTTAATTTGTAAGGAGAACGCAGTATTTTAGAAGCTCTCGTTTGAAAATCATGTTTAAATGAACCCATAGACGCCGCTCCCACAAAAAAAGAAACACCCTAACGGTTATTTTCATGGGTTTCTATCATTAAAAATGGTTTGAAGAAAAAAAAGAAAAAAGGATTGTTTGTTGTGAAAGTTATGCTACCAAAAGTAACAATAAAGTAACATAATTAAATATGGTCTTGTGGATCATATGGTTTGGTGAATAGGTACATAGTAGCTTATCTTAGCTGTCACCACCCTGCCTACAAGAAATAAGGTATTGTAATTTACTAACGAGTAAATGTATTTTATTTATAGCACTTCATTGAGTTTTGCAGTTGGTCAAACCTTTGAAAAATATTAACAGCTAAAATGACAAACGCAAATAACTTTGAGGGGTAGGGGGAATAATAATCACGCAATAAATCTGAATTAAGTTTCTGCTGAATGTTTGGAGGGCCCAGCCCCTTATTTCCCTTAAACGTCGAACAAAATTATATTCTGGCTACAGCCTTGATTGTGTGTCACTAACCCCCTCTGCCCCCAAACCCCTTAAATACATTTCTGGGTTCATCAATGCAATAAAATATAATATAACTTCTTATTTCGCACTGGGTGCGTTCATGTTTTTGTAAGGTTATCTATTCTATATTGAAGTTACGTTTGACAAAAATGTACTTGGTGGGGAAGAGGGGCATACAATCAAGACAATAGCAAAAATAACATTTTGGGGAAGAAGAAATTTGTGGGGCCCAGCCTCCTAGACAACGTAAGAAATTGAGGAATATTAAATTCTGATACGACACCTCTGCTCAGTCGGTAGCGTGTTTACCTAGTCGTAAACTTGAAGATTGGTTAACTCCCAAGACTAGACTATTTATTAAAAACGTAGTCTACCTGTGACGTCATGATGAATCAAGAAGAGATTTTCTATGTTAATGTATTTACGTTTAATTCGGAGAGCTTTAAAGATATAATAGGAAAACAAAAATGATAGGGGAGACCGGGGCTAATGGCTACAGAGGTAAGGTTGGCACAGTCTTAATAACTGTTAAAATATTTGACTGAGCGCAGCACCATCTACACCTTCGTTGAAGAAACACAAGACGCTTGTGCCATGTTTGTTTCGAGCCGTCAGCGTGAATGGTGTTGGAGCAAGTTCGTTTTATATAATTTTATCTGTGATAAGTAGATTATTATGATTTAACTAATAGTTTAGTAAGAATGAGTCAGTATAAAATATTATATTTTATCAACGTTTATTAAGAAGGTTAGACCTCTAGCTACGACTTTATTCTATTTAAACAATCTAAATAGATTTTTCAATAGAGTATAATATATTATATAACCAAACATAATTGCTACGGGGTTGCTTGGCACACTCAATATGTGGCTGGTTGACCCACTGTGCCAACTAACCCCAATATAATGAAAACAGTGATTTCACGATAAAATTCATTTTTAATGTATAACCGTATTTAATTTATTTTGCAGAAAAAATTGGTACCACCCCGGCTATCTCAGGGTATCAATCAGGTAGAAAAGGTTTAGAAATAGACATATCTTTGGAACAAATTCGACCCCTCCCAAAAGCAGGATCAAGAACAACTTCTGTTGTGCCTATTAACAATGGCAAAAGGAGAAAGACGTCAATATTAACTGACATCCCAACTAAGAAAGCACTTGAAGATATAAAGAAAACAAATACTTCAAATAAAAATAAAGTTAAAGATTCTAAAATTGAGGAAAAAACAACACAAATTAAATTCAAAAACAAACATAAACCTATCTACATCTGATGAGTCAGAATAAGACGACACCTTTTGTTTGGAGCTATTCTCGAACAGTTTACCAAAGGAACGTTGGATTCAATGCACTGCATGTAAAATGTGGGCTCATGTGGCGTGTACAGAAGATAATAATTTTTATACATTTCACAATTTTTAATCAGAATAGTGATTGAATAACTTCAAACAATCTGAACCATGAGTATTATAATGATGTTGATAATTTAGTTTGTAGTTTGTTTTTAATATTAAATAATGTGATTGGTTTTTTTTAAGGGATAATGATTTATATAACATGTGCCAATGTGCCCCATACATAGTGCCTACCAACCCAGATGAGGGTTGGCACCACACAAACAAACATATAAGATATTTTTTATAAAATATTTACTTAACCTATACGTTTGATGAATACATTTTTAAGTAGCTTAAGAAACAAGGTAGCTGTCCATTGATTTACTTTAACTCAATATATAAATAGCAAAATTAAAAAAAAATGGAATATGCAAACTGTAGCCAACCATATCCGGTCTCCCCTAAATTCTTAAATATCGTAATTCTAAAAAAATAGTCTTACAGTCACAAAACTATTTTCTTGATTATGAAGTAGTTTTTTGTAAACTCGTTTTAAAAAAAATCATATTCAACTCAGCCTATTAATTTTATTCACAAAAATGGCATGTAGGAATCTTCCTGCCTAGATGTGTGTGAAAAAAAAGTCCATAAAAATATATCTATCTAAAATAAGAAGCAAGAAAAAGGTAAATTTGAAATACAAGACAATTTTGTCAAGGCGAAAATAGTGAGTGAGTTTATATACTCGTCAGTGGAACAGGGGAAGTGTAATCAACGGATAGGCTAGAGGCCTCACGGGGTGAGCTACTAATCTTCTACCCTTTCTCTCTATTTCGTACATTGGCGTTTAAGTGAGTTAGTGAGTGCTAGGTGTGCTTAGATGCGTCAATCTAGGATGCAACCCACTTCTCAAAATAGTTTCGTAATCACCCAGTAGGTAACGTCTTTACTTAAATCCCGTGTAGAGCGCAATTATTCACCATCAATACAACCAATGAGAAATCTTCCTTGCTCCCGCCATTGAATTACAAGTTCCCTGCTTTGTGTACATAGAAGAAATAGGATGAGTTATCTCTCTAATAATGTCGTACCTTATGTGTTTGATGGCAGCCCCGTGTCTTGTTTATGTTGGTGCTACTAGAAGTCTCCACGGCGCCAGAGAGCGCTAGGACCGACTGTCCTGTCATTCCATTTGTCAAACACCTGGCGTCGGCTCTCATTTTTCATACTCCCGCCTTCATCTGTTACTCTGTATGTTGTTCGGTTCATTGAACTCAAGGGATTGGTAAAAACACATCATCTTTGTACTATTTTGGCTGTCTTAGCAGTTGAAAGGCTAAACATTGATTATTGGTCAAATTGTAAGAGCAGCCCTCATTTTTTTTAACACCGCGTCTTACTACCCGTTCGGGTTATACGCCTATATGCTAATTACTCTTATGGTTTTAGGGATTTTGAAGGCTAAATTAAGAGGAAATGTACCCGCATTTGCGTGGAGAAAGAATAAAAACATTTTGGAAAAATCACCCTCAGTATACTCGATCTCATCGTCATTGGCGATCTAGTCAGTCAACTGCGAGAATAACGCACTAGACCACGTGGCCATCAAATTGGGTCGACCATCAATTCAAATGTGTAAGGTATCATCTAAATAAATACATGAATAATAATTATTTTAAATAATACTTCCTTTAATTTATTTTGTGAGAATCTGATCCTGTACGTTTTGAGTAAAGCTCTAAGCAGCTATCACGTGGTCTAAGGTGTTAGGCTCACAACGGACTGGGTCACAGGTGATGATTTGAATTTCAGGCTGGGTGCATTTGAAGTTGCTTTCCACATATGATTTGTTATGGCTCTTCCTATCCTCTTTTCATCCAAACGTGGGTACAATTAATATAAGCTATCCTCACCCCCCAAACTCCTTAAATTAGGCCATCAATAAGCCTGTGAGCTAAATTTTCGAATAAAACACAGATATGCTTACACTGCTTTATTGACACTTTCTTTTAACCTTTTTAAAAATAATTAGAAATACATGTAATTTATTCAAGAAGATGGTTCTGAAACTTAAGATGTTTGACAGATGGTGTCAATTTTGTTGGCTGTAAGCTATTGTCAATATTAACAACTTCACTTTAGCATTCTAAAACTGGTCTTAAGAGATAGCAATATTATTTTATTGTTCCTAATTGGTCCGTCAATCTCCGGTACTCAAATACATATTACATTCGTGGATTATTTTAAAGGAGTTTAATCTTAAATGTAATATTATTTTATCAGCAATAACTGTAATAGAGATGAGTTTAGGTATTTTCTTTTAACGTGTTTACCACTATCAGTTTTAAATGTGTAGTTATTGATTCTTATTTAATGATCCACGTACTACTCGTCCAGAATATACACACATACACACACACACACACACATACACACACGGTGACCAGGTGGTCTTGGGGTAAGGTGTCAGACTTCTTTGCTGGGGGTCCGGGGTTCAATCCTCGGTCCCGGCACAGTTTTATCTATCTGATTGCCAAACCCTTCCTTCACCTCTGACAAGATGTATATTAATCTCAACTTGTGAATGTGAGGAATGCCAGGCCTCCACCGTGGTTCGGATTCCACGTTAAACTGTAGGTCCTCCATTTCATCTCACAATCACCCTACCATTACACATTAGCGTAAGTGCGTATAACCGAACGGGTAGTAAGACGAGGTGCTAATAATAATATTAATAAAAACATATATATTATAATGAGATAGTGATGAGGAAGGTAGAATTTAGAGTAACACTAACAAATTTGCGTGTAGGAAGAATTGGAAACTATTCAGGAAAAAATTATCTCCGTTCCCACAGCCAAGATTTTAGCCAGGAACTCTTAGTTACCGACCAGCCAAACCAGATGAGCTTAACGCCTTAGTCCACGTGCCCAAACGTTGCAGTTATTAGCCTGGTTATTTATTAAACACCTTGGACTCTTGGACATGCAAATATAGGTGTGGAACTTGTCTTGCTAGTTTTTTAGTGATGAGAAGGTCAAGGTTTGAATCTCGGCTTGGTGTAAATAGGTTTTTTTTCCATAGATTATTTAACACTTTCCCTCCATGTACATGTTTGTACATTTCGTCTAAAATTTTACCTTTCTCATCTCTAACACAATGGTTTGAATATGAGTATAACCTCGATGGTTGGAAAGGCATTATGCATTTAACAAACATTGCACACGTTTTTGGAACTCCAAATGCATACAAATATATATTTTTGTGATGGAGACTGATAGTTTTATTTCTACAAAACCACGAGCTTTCTCTCGCTTTTGTGAGAATGGGACTCGCCATGCACCGTTGGCAATTCTTGTGGGAACCCCCCGACCCACCTGTGAAATATCTCAACAAATCCACTGACTTATCAGCTTGTTTGATCTGGTTCGTGTAATATAACAGCACCTGTCCCGACCTTTTCACGTGAACGGGATTTAAGAATTCCCCTTGACCAGATTCTTGGTGGAGAGTGAGAGCAATTTGGGTCGAGTCGTAAGCCGAGCTGTAGATTTGTGTCCAGAGATACACGTGAGATAATCACGCAATTAATAAAGTGCAGATAGGGAACGGCGTGCTTTGATTGGTAAGTGTAATAGTGGTTCACTTTCTCCCTTCCGGGCCCACCGTGAGAGCCTTAACCGGAGACCGCCCGTAGGAGCAGATCTCCGTCATTAGGACGTCCATTGAGTGCCCCTGCGTTCTGAGGGAAAGTCAACAATGGAGTGATGCATTCAAGTTAAGTTGAGAGCTACAGAGCTACTGTGATATATTGAAGAGCTCCCTGGGAGGAATTTCGGAACTGAGGGGACTGGGGGTGCTTTAGCCCCGGTTTTTTCTTATTTTTTGGTAGATCTATGTCAATATTTATCTTCCCCAATAGAAGCCATGTACAGTGCTGGATTTACAGGATGGCTATAGCC
>CABFWO010003038.1:23967-64415 GCA_902155825.1 Timema genevievae | reverse complement strand
TGTGTGTGTGTGTGTGTGTGTGTGTGTGTGTGCGGTGTCCCGGGTTAACCTTTAACTGGAGAGGTGAGAATTTCGAACGTTCGAACGTTTTAATTTTTTCAAATTATTTAAACAAAATTTTTATAATTTTAACTACATTTTTTAAATCCATGGAGTATAGGAATATGGATGTAATAGGGGTTTATGAAAGTAACAATATTTTTTATGGAAAAAATGTATTTTCATAAAGAACAAAAAAAATTCAAAATTTAGAAAAATTTGAAATTCCAATGCTTGATGTTTACAAAAAATAAAAATTTGGGCTACTCTTTGTGAGCCAAGGCATTGGACTATTCAATTAACAAGTTTGTTTTTTCATTTAATCTCCATAATTATAAAAAAATAACGAGCTATCAACTCAAGCATTCCTTGCATACCATTTCAACGTGAGGTAAACACACAGCCTTTTTGCATTTTGCACAAATGTACCTGGTTTTTCTGTCACTTGCTCGGGGACATGATTGACATATTCTTTGCTTTTTTGGACAGTTTGCACCTTCTTCTAGGGCCTCCTGAGTAGTTGGTTTGCCATCTATGGATACCATTTTGTCACGTAGTGGCCGACTGATTCGTTGGGATTAAAAAAACACTCCAGGGACGTGCGGTTTCCTGAACCCCAATGAATAAAAATAGTACTTACCTTGCAAGTGTTCAAGGTCAACTAACGTGTGATCCTGCATAATGTCACTTGTTATGAAAAGTCAAGAGGGGAGGGGGCAGTAAGACTTCAAAGTCCACCGGTATGAACGTTTTAATGGCGCCTGGGGTGTGTCGCACTCCAACACCCCAATTAAAGGTTAAGTCAGTCAATTAACCAATTGTGGGTTGATGTCCTTATTTTTGAGAAAAAATTGCTTTAAATTTTATATAAAAACATAACATTTGCTTTAAATTTTATAAATATATATTTACTAGGTGTTCTATCTTTCGGCAGGTTCGTTTGTCTTGTCCAAATTGAGTCCTCCAGCATGTATTATTAGCAGCTTCCTTTTTTATTTGAAATGTTATCTTATTTATTTGTTTGAGGTCATCAATCAGTTGAATTTGTGGTCTTCTCCGTCCCCTTCTTTCTTCAATCTTTCCTTCAATGACGTCACTCAATCAGATATTTCTTCTCAAAATGTGAACCATCCAGTTAAATCTAATAGTCCTATTTATCTTTTTTTTTACCCTTCTTTGATATCTTGTACCTGATAATACTATCCAACAAGGCTATCTGAATATTTACACTAATAGAGTAGGAATAGGGAAGATAGAATTTTGAGAAAATGTATCCAAGTTGGGTGTATTTTGAATGTTCGTGCGAAGGCGGGTTTCAATCTCAAACCACGCGCACTTGAGTTATAACAGCATAGTTTCCTATTCTTCCTTTCTTTCCTATCTTTGGTCTATAAGGAATGGTGCTAAAAACCCTGAAAGTTATTCAGTTAAATCCTTTAAATAACTAATAACGAGTGCACTTTAAGATACATTAAAATTGGTTTAAAAACTATGTGTCTTTGACGTGAACTTTCTGAACATAAAGATGATATCAGCCAATGACTTACAAACTAATCTATTTATAGAACAAACACAACACTTAAGGCCATATAATATGTCATCGATATTAAAAACAAGTCAATCCCCCATTCAACCAGAACTATTTGTGGTTTCTCTTCTGGGAGATTGGTCCACTCTCGAGACTAAACTATGTATAAAGTAGGATAGTGCTCTAATTTCTATAGCAGGATTATTGAACTAACTTCTACAGTAGGATTAATGCACTAAATTCTATAGTAGGGTTCTTGCGCTAACTTCTATAGTATAGTTAATGCACTAACTTATACATTATGACTAATACACCAACTTCTACAGTTGGGTTAATGCACTAACTTCGACAGTAGAATTAATGCACTAGGTTCAACAGTAGAATCAACGCACTAACTTCTACAGTATGATAGTGCACTAGTAGGATAGTGCACTTACTTTCATATAGGCCGACACTATCATATATATGTTTTATACATATATATTAATATTTTTAGACTAAATTTATTGACATTGTCCAATAACAAGAATAAAATAACTAAAGGATTTTCTATCCACCATTTAGATCGAAATTAAATTCTTCAACTACAAACAATGATTTCCAAATGGAAATCCTCAAAAACGTCAAGACAAAGACGGTCAGTTGGTCACTCCCCCAGCCCATGAATCGCCAAATGATGCGTACATTTTATTAAACTAAGTTGAACATGTGGGTCATTAAGTCCTTGAAAGCGTAACTAAACGAGATTGTCATGCTCGGTGATCGAACTCGCCACCCAGCGTGAGAACCAACCCTCTACACGACTGGAACCACGGAGTAGAAGGGGGAATGTACTGAAGTTCTTGCGAGACCAGTGATTGCGCTGCCCGATATGAAGGAGAGCCGGTCTTGCCGTAACGCATTAGCCGGCTGTTTAGCGCCTCGAGCAAATTAAGTGAAAGTAACTAATAAACCAGTTAAGTAAATAACTCAATAACACGAGAGTTCTTCCTAGTTTCCAACAACAGCTGTAGGCGTGTGGCATAGACCTGGTGTACCTGTAAGTCACAGGTGCCTGTCAGGCGCAAGAGGCTTCAGTTAGGTGCACTTTAATATAAAACAAAAGACCGTGATATTTCTTTTTTAAATACTGTATATTTGTTCAAGCTACAATATTGACCCAAACCATAAACACTAATTCCATCCAAGATTCCTCAATATCTCTAACCTCAAATTTAACAATAAAGATGAAGATCACATTTAATTACTCATTAACTAGATAATAACATTTTTAACTCAAGTTCTAAATCTTCATCATCTTTTTATCAAGACTCCATTATATGTCTTACTTTGTATAACTGTATATTTACATTTGGTTTATGTTTAAAAAAAACATTTTCTTCAGTTTATTCAAAACTTTTTAATTTATTATAATACTCTAGGTTTTCAACTTACCATATCTAATTTTTAATTTCAATTATTATCATTTTATCTTATTGTATTAACATTGTAACTTGAATTATTATACTTAAAAAAGAAATATCAACGTCTTATATATTATATTAAATATCGCTTCTTACTATCAACTTTAGAATGTTTTCTAAAATGATAAGGTACACCCTGTTTATCCTGCGGATGAGTTTTCATTCTTACATTGGCTTTGGTTAGTATAACTTGATTTTATTACGGATGGGCATTAGGTGTACATCTTAACAAATACAAACATATATTTTGTGGTCGATATTGATATCATTTTATTAAATTATTAGTGTTACTTTACCTGCTTCGGTGGCCGCATAGTCTAAGACGTCACTAGTACAGTATACTAGACTGCCGATGACGAAGAGATCGTGGTACGAATTTTGGTGGCGTGAACTGAGATTTTTTTCACCCTTAGTGATTTGCCAAGCTACTTCCACTCAAATTCGGGTAAGCTTCCTCTAAATCCAACCTTCATCACCCCTAACTTATTAACGTAGTTAATACATATGCGTACAACCCGGACGGATAATAACTCACGCGGTTAAAAAAACAAAATTAGTGTCATATATGTATTAATAATATATATCAAAAGTGACAGCTGCATATGACGTAGCAGCTACGTTTGAGTCGTAGCTTAACGTATGAATAAGTAAAAGTAAAACTAGTAACTTTTTTCTAGCTGTCAGATGTGTCCATTTGTAAGATAATTGGGTATAGCTTATCTGTGGCGGATTTCCAAAACTGCGTCTTAATAACCGTACGGGCTGAATGCATTTTAATTTCGATGGTAAGAGGAGAATAAAAAGGTAATATTTAAATAAAGTGCACAAGAATTTCGTGGATAAAACGTGAGAAACATTTAGGAAATAAAAAAGTATATATTTTCAGTCGGGACTCGAACCCTGATCTAGTTTACAGACCATACCAAATGAGCCTGACACTTTAAAATACGTGGCCACCGACGCAAATGATGTAGAAAGATATAATCTAAAATTTATACCATCTATTTCAACGTAATTCATGTTTCGATTCTAAATCTTTGATATAGTGATATGTTAGATACATTAAGAGTATACTAAAAATGTGCCTCCATTGCTCCCAAATGTGGTAAAGTACATCGAGCAGACTTGAGGGAAATCATGTTTATGGAACAATAAGAAAATTGTTTATTATATTACCCTACGTTTTTGAAGAGAGTAGGAATGTGGGGACTGCCCTATAATTTTATTTATTTCATTACGTGAATCAAAAGGTCATATTGATTCTTACCAAATTCGTTCAAATTAAATCGTGACTCTGAAGGAAACAAGAAAAAACGATAGAATCTTAGTACCCTCTGAATAAGCAAACTAAGACATTTCTACAAAAAAATAATCCCACTGTTACAAAAGAAAACTCAGAATAAATATGATTTTAAAATTATTATTTTGAACTGAAGTAAAATTCGAACTATTGTACAGTTTGGGTCTCAGTTCTTGGAAAGAAGCAACTAAGAGCAATAGGAAAGTAAAGTCCAACACAAGTTTAAGTTGGCTCTGATTAAGGATTTGGCCAGACTGACAATCGAGCGAGCGAGCAGCAGATATCTCTCGTTATTTGTTGACGAGGGGGCTCCGAATCTTGGCTCAGTGAACTGAGGGGGTTTTAACAAGTGATTTATTGTTGTGGTTTTCTCATCCTCTCTCCACGCTAATGGTGATTCTTATTTGTAAAGGCCTACTTTGATAATATTGAAGTATTTTAACATATCAGTTTTACATATACATATATATACATATAAGTATGGTTTATGATCTTACCAATTAAATTAGGCCGTTAGTAGAAAGTGTGCTAAGCCTATCTATATTAATAAAAATGTCAAAATGATAAGTTTTCCTAGCACTCAATGGACCAACATATAATAATATTGCCTAACGCCTGTAAACTATACTTTACCGGGTCGAGTGCGCGCGCTTGAAAAATAGAACCAGTTCTATCTTTCAAGCGTGCGCGCTCAGTCGCTCGCTCAGTCTGGCAGCCCCCAAAGTCGTACACATGATTACCATTGAAGCTAATAGAAGGAAATGTGCTAAAACAAAACTTCTCTCATGTGCACCAGGCTAGGAAAGAAAGAGTGACACCCAGAAAAGAGTGTTGGGGTTATAGATGATTGACAATAATAATCGGGTACAAGTAAACTGATCGACAACAAACTAGTTGAAACGGGAGTACAAAGTGTATATTAATAAGGTGACCAATTTTTTTACAATGAAAAGGAGGATGAAAAAATTTAAGAAAAAAGTACAACGTAAATAAATGAAACATTTTATTAATTCAAACAAAAATACACTAATTATGCTTACATCCCTTTTAATTATTTAATTAAACGAGTATTTTTCCATTGAATGAATATTTTTTGTCAATATATCATTTTCTAACAATATATTGGAAATTTCGGAGCAAGAAATATCCTTTATATTGAATTTTACGGTAAGTGCTGCAGCTAGAGTATCAACATTCAATCTTGATTTCTCACTTGTCCAAAAATCATTACCAATTGAAAAAACTCTTTCAACTGCTGCATTAGTTCTCTGAATACAGAGACTAACAGATTAGTTTTAAAATATCGAAAAGGAGGACAGATAGGAGGACACTTTTCGAGGAAGGACAGAACCTACAAAAGAAGGATTGTCCTCCCTAAAGGAGGACGATTGGTCACCTTAATATTAAGGGTGTGCGAAAGTTCGATTCTTTGACTTGGCTTCGAGACAAATATAAGCTTCTAATTTGTTAAAAAAATAAAATTGGCTTCGACAATTACAAATTTTCGTAAATAAAAATGTTAAGAACCAAAATATTCAATTTGTGGTTAATTATTGTTAGAAGTAAATGAATTGTAAGTCTTGATAGTAACGTGCAATAAAACATTTTCCAAGTAATTTTAGTGTACAAAGTTAGATAAATAACGACAATATAATATTTGTTCAAGCATAAAACAACAAACAAAAACTATTCAAACTTCGATTCTACTTAGAGAATATTGTATAACTTTGATTCAAGTTCACTTCGAATAGAAGAAGACTTCACAAACCCCTAGTATATATAATCAGTAATGCACCATCGTAGTTTTCATAGTATTTGCATCGAATTTATTGACCTTAAACCTACTTTGTATGAGAAATAATAATTTAATCAGAGGTATTTTTCGTGTTTTTAACTTTGTAAGTAATTAATAAATTTAACTTTTTTCTATAAATTTGATACATATATAAATTTATTTTACCTATATTTTATATAATCCCGCAAGCGTTCATCATTTCAACGTCAATGACGTCCAACCTAAAAATAATAATTGGTTGATTTGATTTGTAAAATTTAACTAAACGATGACTACGAGGATTAGTTTTGGCTAACGTAAGCTATGGGAACCACGATAAAATAAAATTTAAACAGAAATGTTTTCATATAAAACCAAAAATAAAAGTAAGTCGAAAATATGTGAGCTTCAGTTTATCGAGGTAAGCACATTTTTCTCTTTAAACACTGTCGTTATGTTTTTGTTTTGTTCCTTCTGACCTAGCTCAGGCTCCTGGAATGTCATAACATAAATCAAGATATGAAATGTATTTAATGCTAGTAGTTAAAAGTTCAACTTAAAACATTGAGCTACACAATAAATGCTAGAATACAAATAAAGTTCAGTGGTACAGTATATCTAACCTCACCGAGGGTCAGCGCATTCACATGTCGAACATCAAACGCGTGAGATAAACCCAATTAACTTGGAGATGTTTTCTCTCCGACATGCGCCAAGTGGTATTAATGTCTGTGGAGCTTCCCATGAGTCGTCTAGTTGAGAACTTTTAGGTCAGAGGCTGACTCTAAGTTGTTTTAAGTCTTCAAAAGTTTAGGAAATCATTGAGAGTTACGTGAAATAAGGTTACGGCCCTGAAGAGCACGGGTACAAAACAGTGCAGGTAAATAACAGCACAACCTCGTGGTCCCAAAATAGAACTGGCACAAAACAGCACAACCTCGTGGTTCCAAAATAGAGCAGGCACAAAACAGCACAACCTCGTGGTCCCAAAATAGAACTGGTACAAAACAGCGCAAGTTTACAGTTGTACAGATCACACAAGTGTTTCGTGACCTTATAGTGCCCTATTTCCTCTCCAGAACAGCACAAGGAGGTCTGTGTTTAACTGGGTAGTAATTGTACAGATCATGCAAGCAGCAAGTGTCTATCAAGATACTGGTATTGAGCTTTTAGGTAGGTTAGGTTAGGCTAGGTTAGGTTATGTTAGGTTAGCTTAGCTTAGAGGACAATCAGGTTTCAAAGGGTGAGGTTGGACAGCTGTTAATGCCAGTAGCCCACGCATTCCTGCCGCCAAACGAAAGAAAGGAAACAGACTCTCGACTTTTTACAGAAATTAAGAATTACGCTCTTATGTACCTGCGTTCTTTTGTACCCTGATCGTTTGCGCTGTTTTGTACCCACTTTTCACTTGCGCTTTTATGTACCTTGCCTGTTCTTTGGTAGCATATTCGTGAAATAAATTCTACTAATACATATCTGTGTTTGCGTGTATTTTGTGCTATAAATGGCGATATTAGTTATATCAGATAAGTCTCTCGAAATATTTACATTTTATACTAGAAACACTTTCTTGTGTAACTTTATTTTACCTGCAAGGGTGAGCAGATGTACCGAATGTAAGTTTTTGTTTTGTCCTTACTGCTTGTTCAGATTATGCGCATATGTGATAACTGCTCTAATATGTTAGGAATAAACAAGGTTGAATTTAGAGTAAGTGTACCCATATTTGCGTGGCAGAAGAGTGGAAAACCATTTAGGATAAGCCATCTTAATTAACTACATCTATGATTTGAACCCTGACCTTCCTATCAAAGGAAGTTCAGCCTATTACGAGAGTGACGCCTTAGACTATACGACAACTGAAGCAGGTAAAATGTAAACCTCATCCATTTTTTTTGTTTCCGGTTTTCCTGTGTAAAAAAAAAGTTGGGGTTTGAATTCCGGCCAAACGTAATGAGCGTGGTTTTACGTTAAGTGATTTCTCGTTCTCTTTACGTGAAAATGTGGGTACATTTATATTTTTTTCACCTTGCTTCTCCTTATCCAATGGACGTGATTAAAATTTGGCTAGCCTGTATGAATATGGTGGGGACAAAATTTTTGAAATAAGTTACAATACTGTTACTACTTCTATTAACTAATCATACTAGTGATGATGATAATAATACTCACACTTGTAGATAATCCAATTACTTGGTATCCGGCACTAAGCTCATTTCGACCGGAGTGGCTCGCTAGTAAATGGGGCCAATAGAAACTGCGGTAAGAACTGGACGTAACGCTAACTTCCCTTTCTGCCAAATAGCTCAGTTGTTTCAGCGGCCACTCGAATGAAGAGGAGCAAACTTAGTCTACCCTGGTAATTGTCTCGTAACTTTGGTAGTAACTGCGTATGGCAGTAGTGACTCAAGTAGGATAAAGTTTCTGGGAAGGAGAATTGACCAAGAGAGAACAAGTGGGGAGAGGCGAAAGGGAAAATCAAGAAAGGATTGCGGAGACAAAGCGAGCCACGCCTAAGGAGAGTAAGAATCATGGGAATTACATAAAAAACAAGAGAGAGAAAAGTTGGAAGAAAAAAGGAAATGGCATAGGGAACAAAGTACTGTAAGGATGCGAAACAAATCTTTAAAGAGTTTAAGAAGCTAGTCTATATTATAAAAGCAATAGCGTCATAGAATAAACATTGAGAGAAATAGAGAGTACATACAGGAGAAAATTAATTAAAAAATAGTATAAAAAACATTAAAAGAGGTTTAAAAAATATTAATAAATACATAGTGAGTGAATCGATATCTGCAAAGCAGGTTTTTTGAGTTTGAATCGAGTCTCAAATCGAAGAAAATATTATTCATGAATCTCGAGTAATTATGTTAAGATTATGGCGTTAAATAAAAAAATCGTATTATAAAAAAACATTAAATTAGTTTTGGTCCCTAGTCCCTTTAAGTAATCATGTTTAAATGTATATATCCATATATCCATGCAACAATAATTCACCAAAGTTAAGAACTGTTGTGATTACAAACTATTTCAACCTGTAACCTCAGTCCTCGAAGATAGCACATTTGTTACGTATTATAGGGTATACGATTGTTTTATGATGGCTGTTATTAAGAAAAAAGTGCTGCTTATTTTCCGGTCAATATGGTAATAGTTAATAAGCACTTACTTTACCTCACAAGAATTCTTATTAAAAATATATTAAAATATTTTAAACACATTGTGGGATTTGCAATGGTCTAACACCATATAGATTTTTTATAGTATGGTTTGAGTAGAACTGTTGAATCGAATAGTATAAAATTCGAATCGATGTCGATACTATCGAAGCCTCTCAGACCTCTAATAATGAACAGAAATACCGGAAAAACAAAAGGTATTAAGTAAAATATAATATTAATTTTGGAAGTGATGTAGAGAGATTGGTCTGAGAATCGCTTGCAAAAGAAGTTACATTAGGATGGTGGAATACTAAAATATTAAAGTAAAGTGGAGACATAGAGAAAAGAGATTAAATAAAACAAAGGTGAGGGTAAATAGATGGTGGTGGCAAGACGTATAAATGGGAAAAGTAAAAAAAAAGAGACAAAGAAGAAGTGGAAAATGTACCGAAGCTGTGTATGCTCGGTTGAGAGTTAGTGTGTTCAGTGTGTGTTTCAGGTGGATTAATTGTAAATCTTTTAAACCAAGAGAAACTAGAGTTGAGTTTTAGAAGGGGGAGCTTACTTCGCCCATTGTGGCAACTTGTGCGCACGTGTGTGTGTTTGTGTGTGTGTGTGTGTGTGTGTGCTCTTAGAGAAGTAGCTCTGGACTCTCCTGAAGCCTGGAAACAAGGAAAGTTACAGTAGTTTAGTTAATTGAACTAGAAGGAGCCAATTACGAGCCTCGGATACACCGTCGCGCGCGGTTTCCTCAACTAGCACACTGATTCTGGTGAATCCCTCCCCTCCAAACCCCTCACGCTATCTCAACACACACAATGTTGTTCAAGACGTTGGGAGTGGATCGTTATCAAGCGCGATTCGGAATCGGGTGCTGCTAGATATGCGCCATCGGTTATTGTTAACTCCATTAAGAACTTTGGGACACATCCCATGCCGTAAATATGGGAAACGGCTTTAAGGTGGGGATATAAGGGAAGAGATAAAAAGTCCGTTTTTTAAATGGTTTCTAAATAAAAAACTTTTTTTTGTCAAAATAAATAAAATATTGCTTCAGTACAAATATTGAG
This sequence comes from Timema genevievae, assembly GCA_902155825.1. NCBI lineage: Eukaryota > Metazoa > Arthropoda > Insecta > Phasmatodea > Timematidae > Timema > Timema genevievae. Next base: position 54,080 of record CABFWO010003038.1, on the reverse strand, counting down.
TTTAATTTTCTTCACATGATGATATCAAGAGTTGTTAAAGGAAGAGAAAAAGTTTTCATTAAATTCCAGAACATTCTTGACAGATATTCGACAACTGTTGATATCACCGTATGAAGAAAATTAAACTCTATTTTTGTACTGGAGAAATATTTGATTTATTTTAGCCAAAAAAAGTTTTGGTGTAAAATCTGCTAAAATACTTACCTTTTCTAACGTCTCCTACATCCCTAACTTAAGGATTTTTAATTTAAGTTTGAAATATATTTTGCGTTTTATTGGGGTGTGGGTTATTAAAAATTTTATTTCCTAAAATTAACATTGCTGGAGACATCAAATATTATAATTAATATAATTATATATTTTTACTTTATCGTTATCTTACAGATTGAGAAAGTATTATGATCGTAAAAAAAATTGAGCTCGAGATTTTAATGAATTTTAACGTTTCATGACCCCCCAAATCTGAAAAAATTGTTTTTGAATTTCCTTCTGTCTGTACCTCGGAGTAGAGCCTAAACTATTTTACCGATCGTGATAAAACTTGGTATTTAGGGTTTTTATAGGTTTACCCCGAGGGATTTTTGGAATTGGATATCTAACCCTAAAATTAAAGGTAGTTTACTGAAGAGTGAAAAGAGAAAAAATCGCTTTTCTCAAAATCAGCTTTAAGCGTTTTAATCAAATTTCATTTATAAGCACTAATCAATATTATAAACAAAATGGCTACTCTTATTTTTCCGGCAAAATGACTTCAAGGGTTCCGGTCTGACGCGTAAATTCTCGTTTTTTTTATAACATCTCCGAAACTTTTTGAGATTTGAAATTACTTATTGTTGCAAATATGTAGGTCTATTTATAATACAAATATTTTGTTTGAAACATATTTATATAAAACCAATAATTCTCAAGCTAAGCGCAAATAAATATATTTTTTACTTTTCGAACAATAAAGGTTAAGTACTGCGACCGTAAAAAAACAAAACCTAACCCCAGATGTTGATGGATGTCGACGTTTCAGGAACCCCCGAATCCTAAAAATTGGTTTTTGCAACGCCGTCTGTCTATGTGCCTGTTTAACCCTAAAACTAAGAGTAGTTTAGCTAAGGGCGAAAAGAGATTAAAATTCGTATATAGGTGTTGATTGAAATTATAAACAAAATGTCTATTTTCATTTTCCCATGAAAATAACTTTAAGGGTACCTTACAGAAGCAGAAATTTCCATACCTCCGCTATTATTTGAGATACTAAATAACTTATCATCGCAAAATTGTGGCACTACTTTAAATAAAAAACTTTTATTTGAATATATTTTTTATAAAACAATAGTTTCTGAGATATTGGCAATATATTAATACATTTTTATAAACTCTAGTTGTAGAGAGATACTAGTCTACTTAAGTTTTAACGCAATAATTCTCTAATGCCGTAGAGTAATTAAATATAAGTAAGTCTCTCAAAAGGTTTATGCTATTTTTCCTTTAACCTCTTAGAAGAAATGTTTGCACAATAATAATCTATCTCCTTCATTTTTGACTCAATTGTCAATATTTACATTTTTAATTGGTCAAAATTTATAAATGAAGAATTTAATAGCAATATGATTACCTGAAGATGTGCAACATCTAATAAAATGTTAAAATTTTAACCAGAAGTATAAATTTTAATACGAAGGTTTGACCCTTGTGGACCCAATATCGATCATTTTTATTGGTCCAAAAATACAAATGAGGACATAATTATTTTTAAATAAAATTATAAAATTTAAAACCAAAACTCAAAAAATGTTTTACGCAAGTATAGTGCATTTTATGCTTGTGTTTGCCAGTGTATATAATCTATTTTCACATATATTATGAGTTTTGAGTAAATATCTCCATGTTTAAACATTAGAGCTAGAAAGTCCGTACAGAGTTCCGTACAATTTATTTATTTGGCTCTACGTCAGTTTATACACTCATTTATTAACTACGCAATTTTTTTAGGGATGAAAAAGTTTGAATTTTAAAAGAGGTTTATCCGTATTTGATCAGAAAACCATTTATGAAAAAAACACCCTCACTACACCTGACTAGGATTCGAGCCCCAATCTCCCCATCATCTTTATTCCAGTATTTCACGAGGATGGCACCTTGGCACCATGTGGTCACCGGAGTGGCTCATTGATATTTAAAACATATTACCATATTTATTGTGGTTTTAATGAATTAATAGTAAAATTAACTACAACCTAAACGGGTAGAAAGACGCAATGCTAAAAAAAAAAGACGTAGTAAAACTTCAGTAAACTTAAAGGTTAAAGATGAAAATATTTGCTTCAGAAAGCGAGAAATCGCAACTCAGACGTTCAGCTCTGACGCAATATTTAATCCCAGGATGCGTTATTTAAAAACATGGTTCAGGCTAAAGTAAAGTTAAAAAATTCCAAAAGGGCTCTATTTCCTTAACAATTATATAGTTTGAGTTTTATTAATATAAACAAATGTATGAAAGTGTGACACTAGCTCATTTTCAACGATTTTTCTAAACATATTTGCGGAGCTATGAGACTAGGCTTGATGAGAAAGGGCTCTAGATTTAACCTTCCTCTAACTGTCTAGCAAATAAAGTAGTTTTTTGATAAGCTCACAACAGAAAATGTCAAGATATTTGAGAACTAGCAGCGCGTCTTTCTCTTTACCTTGAGACAAGAAGTTTCGTAGTTTTCTTTCCCCTCTTCTTATTGACATGGCAAAGGGTCGTTGTAGGTGAAGGGTGAAAGTGAGTATAAGCTTAGACAGAATAGTAAAGTAGTTCCAGATAACCACACAGATCATTGTATTCTAAGTCGTGTGGCCTGAGAGCGGTTGATACTTTCTCGCTGACCGCCTTAAGGAAGGTTCATGAAAATGATTATTTTTTTTCCTAGCACCAAGTCTTACTACCTGTTTAGATTATACGAATATGTACAAATTACGCTAATGAGTTAGGGATGAGGAAGGTTGAATACAAAGGAAGTGTAGCCGCATTTACGGGGTGGTTGGGAGGGAAGACCATTTTGGAAAAGCCACCCTCAATACACCCAACTGGGGTTTGGGTCCCGATCTCCCTGTCATCGCCAATCTTGTCTAAAACAAGAGTGACACCTTAGACCATGCGGTCACGGAATCAGGTGATGATTATTTTGGCTCTTAAGTTTGCTAATCAATAGAAAACAAAACAATTTCCCAACAGAAAACTAAAATATCAACGTCAATTTTCTTGACTCGCTTGTACACCTGTATCAGTTATCAATTAACGTAGGAAGGCAATGCATCTTAACGAACATCATCGTACGGTTTTATACACTCGTATTATATTTTAGAAAGGATTGGAAATAAGACCAGACAAATTACCTTAGCAAATTTAAATTAAATATAGCACAATTAAAAATTATATACCTTGAAATGAAATAAATTATTACTAAACTTATCACAATGTTGCTATTATCTAATCTTTTTCTGATTCAAGCGTAATGTTGTACCTAAAGTTAATCGACTGTGAGATGAGCTTTTAACGACATTGCCTACTTGGAAATTTCGAGGCTATTTTACGAAGTTGGTTGAAGCTAAACTTGACGCACCTAAGCAGTCTAAGCACTACACACTTAGACACCAATGTACGAAATAGAAATAGAGGGAATAAAATGATAACTGAAAACACTTCCCCTCTTCCTTCGACAGTCACTATTTGCGCTTTGGAAACATTGACTTGCTTTTTAAAATTATCCTTTTCCTGTTTCTTATTCAAGAACCACTGCAATCACTCAATTTTTTAATCTACATCCTGGCAGAAATACTCGTACATGTCATTTTCATGACCAAGGCAAATAGCTTAAGTTGTAGTGGGTGTATAAAAATATGTTAACTAAAAAAACTACTTAAAGATAAGAATAAAAATGTTGTGACACTATAGGACCATTTTTAAGATTATTTAAGAATGTATAGTTTATGTTTCAACATTATATATTTAAAACTCGCTGAATAAAACGTAAATTAACTAACATGGGAAATCCTATCCTGACCTGCCGTGACGTCACAGGTAATCAACACAGTCAAATAGCCATTGTGAGGACGCAACTGTGCGTCAAACATGCCTTAGAATTGGACAAATTTATCTGCAATGAGCTATAATATGCAATTATTAAAGGGTGTTATAACTATTTTATTGCATATTTTATTCTCAATTTCGAGTTTATCTTAAAATAGAGACATTTACTGAAAACTCACAATATATTTAAATTCCAAAGTGCCCATACAAAAAAAAAATGTTGCTCATATCTCAGAAACTATTGGTTTTATAAAAATTAATGTCAACTTAGGGAATTTAAATGTTTAATAGTGCTACATATTTAATCATAATAAACTTTTTTAAGTCTGTGACTGGGTCTGTTTAGTAAAATGCCTCCATCTTCCTCTATCCTAAACCATTCTTCCTTCTTTAATCGCTTCCATTTATCTTCTCTCATTTGCACACTTTCTGCTATCTGCTACTCCATTCTCTTTCTTGGCCTCCCTTGCAGAATTTTTTCTACATACTTTGTTTCCATTATTTTCTTTTGCATCCTCTTTTTCCATCCTTATTATATACACTTAACATCTCGGTCTTGCTTCATTTATTCATCTAGTGTACTCCCTGTATCCCCACTTTTTCTCGAATAGATTCATTCCCAATCTTGCTTCTCCTCGTGACAGCTAAAATGCTCCTCACAAACTTCATTCCCATGGCTTCCACTTTCCTTTTCTCTCTTACATTCAATGTTCATGTATCTGCTTCCTATGTGACAATGGATACAATGTACGCCATGTACAACACTATTACACTCCAAGGGAATTTCTCTTCTTCATAGCAGGTCTCTTACACACCTATAGAACAACTCCAGCCTGCTGTCCTCTTTTCATTAGCTCCTCTCTAATTCCACCATTCACCTTAATCACGCTTCCAAAATATTTTACTTTCTATACTTTTATTATTTCTATGCCATTCAACTTAATAGCTTTATTTGGCCTTATCCTCTTCCTTGACATTACTATCACTTCATATTTCGCCATGCTAAATATCATTCAACACTCTTTCACTTTCTTATTCCATTCCTGTAGCTGTTCCTACTTCCTCTTCCTTCTACCCCCATACCATCAAGTCGTCAGCAAACGTCATGGCTTTCATTCTTTCCTCCCCCAGTTTTCCGGCCACTTTATTCATTATCATTTCCATTACCATTACAAATAATAGTGGTGAGAGGGAGCTGCTCTGCTTCACTTTATTTTTTATTTGGAACTACTCCGTCCTCCCACTCTCCGTCTTAACACAACTCCCATTATCCTATTACACGTTTTTAACTCTCATTATAACTCCCCTTTCCATTTTGGCCTCCTCCATTGATTTCCACACTTTATTTATTTCCACGCTATTCGTGTTGTTCCTCTCTCCATCTCCCTTCCATTTTATTCCCTATTTTCTTTTTCAGTATCTTCTCATATATTTTTGTACAGTGGCACATCAGCATTATCCCCAATAAATTTTACACCTACTCCTGTCTCCTTTCTTGAAAATAGGAACAATAACTCTGTTTTTCCAGTCGTACGGTACCTTTTCCTTCCTTCAAATCATTATCAGCATCTGTATAACCATTGTATACTTGTTTTACCTGCATCTACAATCATTTCCACAGAAAGATTGTCCCCACCCGGTGCTTTTTCTTGTTTCATCATTAAGTATTCTCCATCTCTTTCCACGTGGGACTTCTTTCCTCTTCTTCTGTTATTTCTTCCTGCTCCCCTGTTTCACTTCTATCGCTTTCTTATTCCGGGTTGAACATCTTCTCAAAATTTCTCATCCATAGTTCCTTTTCTTCCTCTTCTGTCTGCAACGTTCTTCCTTCCTCAATCATCATTCTAACTTTTTGTATTGTTTCCATCCTCCTGTTTCTTACCTAGCTAAATAACACCTTCTTACTTACTTACAATTCTCAATCCAGCATTTCTGTCAATTTTTGCATCCAATCCTTTCTGCCTTCACGTACCACTATCTTGGTTTTTTCTTTTTCTCCCCATATTCTTCCTCTATTTATTCATTCCTATTCTTGAAACTCCTTCTGAATGCTTTATTATTCTCCTCCACTGCCTTCTACTTCCTTTTGTTCCTTCCTTCCGTTCCTTCCACTTCCTCTTACTACTTTTTCTCCCACATACCTCCTCTGCAGCTCCCACCAAACTCTTCTTAAATATTTCCCATTCCACTACTACACTTTGCAACTCAACCTTGGGCATTAATCTTCTTGCCTCTCCTAGTTACAGCTCTCTCTCCTCTTCAATTTTTAGCTTCCATACCCTTATTCTTCTTTCTTGACTTACTACCTTTTCCCTACATTTCCATCCCTGTATATCTGCCACCAACAACCTGTGTTCACTATCTAAGGCCACACTTGGTATCTTGTTATTACGTTGATATTTACGGTCTGCCTTTTCTTTTCTTCATCCATGAAAAAGTAGTTTATCAATGACTTTGCTCCCCGCCCCAACTGTATCTAATGATTTTATGACTCTCTTTCCGTCTTATACCAGCTGTTTGCCACTTTCATTTTATTTCTTGCACATAGCTCCAATATCCTTCTACCATCCTCGTTTCATACTCTTTGTATTCTTCTTTGTCTAACCACCCAACCTCCACCCTGTTACTCAGATCCCGGGGTACACCACTTGGAGGTAATATCAGGATTGATTAGGAGGGAATAGGTTGAAAACCCACTAGGTATGCTCCTTGTATTGCACGTCACTATCCCGTTAGTACCACTTTACAATGATGAAATATTTATTATCTCAAATATTTGAGGAAATACTATCAAAATTGGAAGTTTCTGACTATATAAGGTACCCTTAAAGTCATTTTCATGGGAAAACGAAAATCACCATTTTGTTTATAATGTTAAACTGTGTCTATATACAAAGTTAAAACAAAACTGTCATAGCGTATTCCAAGAAAATGATATTTTTTCTCTTTTTACCCATCAATAAACTACCCTTAATTTTAGGGTTGGATATCTAATTCCAAAATCTCAAGATGGAAACTTACGAAAACCCTAGACATCGAGCTCTAATCTGATCGGTAAAATGGTTTCGGTTCTAGTCAGAGATATAGACAAACAGACTGACAAACGGCAAAACGAAAACAACTTTTTTTTTTGTTTCAGAGGGTCATGAAACGTTAACATTTACCATAATCTTGAGTTCAATTTCTTTTTACGATCACAATACTTCTTTCTCCGAGGGTGAAAAGTAAATTTTCTAAAAATGTTTTAGCTACATTTTTTCATTTTCAGAAGGAAGCTCTCAAAACTAAAAAGATTCCCTTATAGCAATATTTTTTTGCGATAAAAACTACTTACGTGTATAACTAGTTTATCGTTACGATAGACTATTTACGTGTCTAAATAGTTTACCGTCACGATACATTCACTAATTTAATTATATTTGACTAAATATAAAGGTTTTTTACATGGCATATTGGGGCCATAAAGTTTTAGTCATGCAATGTATGAGTATACACATACCGAGGGTTGTTATGGTAAGCAGAAAGACTCGTCTATGCTGAACTGCTCCAAATGACTAAACACTTGTCTTGTCTTAGCACATTTGTACCTTCAGGTCCTAGCTATAAGCATCCTTTACTTGCAAACTGAGACTTGTGCTTACCTCCTTTATATTTATACCCGCTTTAATGGACGAACTGTCTTAGGCGTCACTCTTGTGTTAAACTGGCCTTCTGATGAGGGGGAGATCAGGGCTCAAGTCCCGATTGGATCAACTGAGGGTGGTTTTCCCCAAATGTTTTCCCACTCTCCTTTGACGCAAATGTGGGTAGATTACCTCTAAAATGCTTCCTTCCTCAGTCCTACCCCATTAGAGTATATGCGTATAGCCCGGACAGGTAGAAAAAAGCTATAATTTTCCCAAATTATTAACCACAAACGATTAAATAAATTAATGGTTTTGGACCTTTTAGCGTTTCCGCACCCCCTCACTCGTAAACACCCATTTAAAGTACAAGTTAGATTATTTTGGAGTGAAAAAACCCACCACGATTACCAAATTATATTTGCGTACCCAATAAATATGTGACGCACTCAGTACTCTCTGTACTCTATTAGTACGGTACTCTCCCAGGGATACGGGTGCTACAGGTTTAAAACCACTGATGTAAACAATCACCACAATACAGCACCCAATGGAAAGTAAGCCAATGACGTCAGTCTGAAGGGCCAATCAATGTTTTAGTCCTTTTAGCAAATTACATTCTAATGAAACTTTGTGGCCCAAACTATTATTTTAGATAATATAATGTGGGAGGGGAAGAGGATAGAATAAAAACCCACGCTTGGAGTGTAGCGCGAGTTCCTCTTCTCATAAAAACAATGGTTATTATGATGAAGAAGAATGGTCCATTGTGGATGTTGCACGGGTAAGGGCCTTCGATAGTGGACAATGTCCACGAGATTAGTTCTCGAGATAAAGTGCGGACAGGATCCCATGATGTTAAACTTGATTCACTTTGCAAACAATACAGATTATAAAATACCAAGGAGATATATTTCACCCTCCTCCCCCTAACCCCATCCGATTGATCCGGTAAGGTTGACCGCCATCTTATTTATACGTTATATCCGAAAGATTATTACTCGAGATTTATTAGATTTCAAACATATCTGAAAGCGTTATGTGCTATTACAAGAACATATTTGTTTTTATTGAAACCGCGCTAGAAAGGCAGGCTTATAACAAATCTCTAAATTATTAGTTCGGTAAGGATTTTAATACACCAGAGTCACGATTATCGGGCCTAAAGTGGCGGCGTTCCGGGCCGGAGAGAGTAAAAACCGGATAATACGAAATACAAGTGTAATAATTTTAAGTATGGGTTTGCCTCATGTAGCTACGCCTCGCAACACACTCTCCCTTGACACAGCTTCTGTTTCCAGCCAAATTAAAACAGTGCTGCTATCTACACCTCCCTTGACACAGCTTCTGTTTCCAGCCAAATCAAAACAGTGCTGCTATCTACACCGACCAAGACTGCAATAGGACTGTATTATATGCCAACCGCATGCGTAGCAGTTATGCTTTGTTGTCTCCAATGTAACAGTTGTAAGGCGTTTGCTATCTTTTTTTTATTACTAGTGGATATGTACCGGTTTGTTTATTTTAAAACGCACTCAACAACCGGGTATGATAATCACGAATCTAGTGTATTCAGTTGTTAATCGTGGTACTAGCGTAAGTCATAGGATTATGGTTAAATAGCTCATTTTTACAGATATCAAGCTCAGTGACCGGGTTAAAGTACTGCTCTAACTGGCACTCAACTGCTTAAAACGTTTTCTCTCCACACCTTAATATGCCTGGACTTGGAGCCAAGCCATGAACGGTGACGTCAGCCTCTACCCCTACTTTCACCCGGGACCTGCACAAGGAAGGATGTATGGCGGACAAAATGTAATCAATATAAAGCTTCGAATAATTGTTAGTGCAATAACTTGCAATCAACACTGCAACAGTTAGTTACCTAATGTTATATATATTTTGCTTCTATTACCAACCAAGATATTGTAAATATGTAATTTTTACTTTTATACCGATATTTGTCAAAAGTAATGTATTTTGAATATGTTAAACTAGATTTAGTAGTCCGTATCAGTGGTCACGTGGGTTAAGACATCAAACTCGTCCTTAGTCAGGTTGGTCGAAGACGGGGAGGGAGCTAAGCCAACTGAGGAACTACGCCTCAATATTATTCCTAAATGCTATTTTCAGATCTCAGATCTCAATCGCGACAAGTTCACTTGATCCACACGTATTGTAAGATCAGGTATAGTAACGATTAATTATTTGGAGCTCATTATGAAGATGGTCTTAGGAACTAATAGCCAATAATGTGTATTATTTGCCTAAAAGAATTATAATACACTGGGTGTATACAAATTTGTGCAATTGCACTTCAGAACGCCATTTTTTATAACAAAATAAGCTGAAATTTAAAACAATAAAGGTCGTAGGAGATATTGTTTGCGATATAAGTGACATCGTCAAATTGGGTAGTCTATTAAATCTATTTTTATGTGGATACTTGGTATAACATATTAAATCCTCTTATGGATATTGACGAGCCCCTAATAAGACTTAACCCTACCTGTATAACCTTGACTGCCGTCATGAAAGATTATCATAATGCGACGTAGTACTATCAGCCTATCATCTATCTTAATTACCACTGTGGTCGTTTTGAAAATTTACCATATTCATAAACCGAACTCTTTTCCCAGGGAAAAAAATAACAAATGTTTTGATTGTGCTTGTTTTGTCTTTTATTACCATGCCTAGAAGCAATGGTGAGTGTCCTTCTCCATTTGATGGTATTGCCTATTTCCAAAACTAAGAATCAGTTGACGTTGGTTGTTCTACAATATCGGCTTGTTATGTTAAAAGTAATCGGGATTTGTAGAGTAATGGCGTGTATACACCCTATATATGCACCAGTATTCGTATGAAGAAGAATTAACACTAACAATTTACACTCTTAGTGCTGCCAGCCTTGAAACGAGCTCGGTTCTCCCAAATAAGTGTAGAGTACGCTGGCACTGTGCCTACTCTACTGAAGTGTGAAGCTGGACGGTGCATTATGGTTTCATTCCAACAAAAGAAAAAAGAATAACAGACGCGAACAATAACACAGCTCGTAAATAATGAGATTGGCGTGAAAAAGACATAAAAACACCTTAACAACGGTAATGTTTATTTTACTCAACTATCGAATGAAAAATACGGTAGGCAATGAATCATTTTAAGTTTCAAATCAAACTGCTATTGATACTTTCTTTCATCTTTCCTCCTCTTTTGATGGCGTTTAATTTTAATGTGTGTACGTGTTCGTTGGATGTTCGTAGGAGTTGACGCGGCTGTTAGGACTCGTAAAAATTGACGCGCTAGTTTCCGCGCTTTACACACTTCTCTAAAAAACTTTTGACTGGTATGGATGGTACAGTCTAATTTAGTGTTACGACTATATACTTTCATGTATTCATAAGTCAAGTCATGTGATATTAAGCTGTCACTTTTGATAGCTAGAATTTATAGCTAGTATCTATAGCTTGCCTATTAAAACACTGATCATATATATAAAGGTAATCATTTATGACCACATCCAAATATGTTTGTATTTTAAAAGACTCTTCATATGAAAATGGGATCATATGGGTGTTTAGCGTGCCTGCCTCTTATACGAAAGGCCTAGGGTTCCAACACGACCAACTTCACTGGAAATAGGTTTTCCACTGAGTGGATTTCCATCGAGGCCCCAGGTTAGTGCATCACTTTAAAATTCACTCCTTCCATCTTGTTGCCTTTAAAATGGATTTGAAACTACACGTCCATCACAGACTCTGCCTTAAACTATGAGGAAGGAACTTCACAAGGCCACAAACTTCCCCTACTTAACACCAGTCACTCATTAAGTTGGACTGAGAACTATTTAAATAAAAGTGACTCTTAGGAATTTGGCAATGATTATTTAAAACAAATACAAATGTGAAGGAAACAGGATTATTTTATTTATCATATGTTCATATCTGTGCCATATATTATTACTTTAAAATGTTAAGCACTTACAAAATAAGGGTAGAAATATTATGTACTGTTTTAAAAATTGTACCAGCCACTTCTTTTTATAGCTATGGCCACAATAAACTAAAATAGGGTGGACGGGATCTAAGGAAATTATTATAGCAGAAATTAGGAAATTTGCAAGTTTAAGAAATATTTGAATTATTTATTCAAGGTAAACAATAGAGGTGAACAAAAAATACATGGTCTCACAAGGCGAACTGAAGAGTGTTGAAAAACATATAAATATGGCAGAGACTGCACTTGCGCAGTACATTTCAGAATATATTTCACAATCTTAAAGTAAATTATTCATTTATTTGAGTTATTCTGGAAGAGACCCATTAATAAACAAAATCGTTAATATTATAATAAAGAGCTTAAAGAGCCTCTTTTAAACGGTTAACAACACGCCTGAATCACCATTGTGAATTCTGACTAAACAAATTAAAATTTGTATATTAAATGTAAATTAAATATACATTCTGATATTTATAAAATAGTTTAAACCATTAAACCTTTGGCAATGGTTAACAACGCACCTGAATCGCCACTGTGAATTCAGACTAAACAAATTTAAATTTTATGATTAAATTTAAATTTAAATATAAATTCTTATACCAATAAACAGCACAAAGGTTTGACTTCCTGACATAACTCAAACTTTTGTGGGACTATTACTTCAACTACTTTTGAAGTAATCGACAAGATTCCAACTTGTTAATATTCAATATTATTATAGAAACTAAAGCAATATTACATTAGGATACTTGTAATTTCTCACTAAACGATTCGGTAAATGTTAAAGTTAAAAAGTTAATAAACCAACAAAAATGAATTACATTAATATTTTCTTCAAAGAAAATATGTCTGCAAAATATTATCTATAAAAGAAACATTATCAAATTATAGAATTAAAAAAATTATTGGTAGCCACAAGAGCAATAATATTTTATATTGAAACTAAATATTCCAAGCTAGAAAAAGAATCAAAAGTGGCTAAGCCCAAGAGGCAAAAGGAAACATTAAGTGTTCCATAACACAAATGTACTTTCAAAAATAAATCTTCTAGTGAAAAATTACAGATGCCTACACTGAATGATTTCAATCACATAATTAATCTAAGTGTTCAAACACTCAAACCCATTAAAGGTCGTTTACATTTTAAATAATCATTAAAAAAATAAAAAGTTTATAAATTGCCCTCCTGGGGTGGTTACGTCCAAGTACAGACAAGGACCTCTCGTCGGATATAATAGTTCACTATGCTAGCTGATTATTTCCAAGTCCAGAACAGGTCTTCTCGTGGAAGTGTCAGATGAAATATTTACTGAGTTCCCTCGTTATATAGGTCTAGTTGATGGGTAAAGAGGTGGGAGTTTTTTTATATTAAAATTGCAACGCTACATGGCTAATACGTTGCTAACAGCACTCTCTTGTTAGCAGCTGCCTAACTTGGCTCGATACCAAGTCACGTACACCTGACACATGGTGAGTTGGCTGTAGAATCTAGTTACGTCCATCGAGTCACGTACACCAGGCACTTGGTTAGTTGTAGTTCAAATTGGATAGTTCACAAGTCACGTACGCCGGACACATGGTGAGTTGGCTGTTAACTATAGCTATGTCCATCGAGTCACGTCCAGCAGACAGCTGGTTAGTTGCAATTTAAGAATATGAGTGGCCCATTTGTAGCCCAGCTGGGCCAATCAGAGCATTTCTGGATCCCTCTATTGGAACATCTTGTTGCTGCATCATTCATAGCTTGTTAGGACTTCTCTTCATTTTAGAATTTGGTGCGAACAGGATGGTCATGAAACTCGTGCTAGTCCAAAAGATACGAGTGAGTAAAGCACATATATTAGACATAGTAAGTATGTGATCTTTGATATTGCAGGGTGTCTATGTGTATCGGCATTATTTGGAGTGGGTAGTATTCAATTAAACTAGCTAGTCTTGCTAGTGTTACTATTGCAGAATGTCTATATGCATTGGTTTACTTGGGGCGGGTAGTAACTATGTACTATTAGCTAGTATAGCTAATATTACATAATTAAATATTATGTTTTTGGTAGTATTTTTTGGCATTAGTAATAATCAACATATTAATGTACAAAAAGTTGCGGCTCCTAACCACTAATTTAAAAATTTTACTCATAATATTTTACTAAAATGTCAGTCTAGGTATTTATTTACTAACTACTGTAAAAACACATTAGGAAGACAATTTAGAAAATACAAACTTGTTTTTATGTTAACATCGATAACATTCTACCAAGTTATTATTTCAATTGATTTTATTTACATGGTACTACGCTATTTATCAAAGCTGATAGCTACAGATCCCATGACTTCTTGACGTATGAGAATATTAAAATTGTTTTCAAAGCTCTTGTAATTGTCAAATACTGATTCTTTATACAGTGCTCTTACTATAGTTGATAAACGGCCCTGTGATGTAGTGGTTAGAGCACCTGGTTATGAGTCTAGGGGTACCAGGTTCGATTCCCACCTTGTACCGTGGATACTTTTCCCAGAAGGGGAATTACCCCAAAGATCACTAGAGTTTGATTAATTAGGCTTAAGTTAGGTGTTTCCATTGGTTCCACACCCTCATACAATCATAATAACCTCCTCTCATTGGTAGATTGAAAGAGCCTCCACGGAAAGGATGTACGATTAGTACATTCGGGCGTCATCTGGGCAACGGTACATTGGCATTAGCTAAACTTTCCACTACTGGGCTACGAGTGATGTAGTCCAGACGTGCACTATTATTATTATTATTATTATTATTATTATTATTATTATTATTATTATTATTATTATTATTATTACTATAGTTGATAGTAAATTATCATCCCACTACCAAACTCTATCTGTTCATTTGACTGAAGACTTGAGTCACACAAAACTGAGTTCAAAAAAAATAAGGTAATCTGAAAATTTGGCAAATAGCTCAACTTAAAATGTTTAGGAGACTGCATCATTAATTTTAGGAATATCTTCAATTAAGTATAGTACTTAAACAGGAGTGTTATAAACATGCTTATGATTTGTGGATATTTTATTCACGTCTCACCTCTCATTATGTCCAAGAAAAATAACACAACATAAAATGCCCACAAAGCGCACCGCTCACCAATATAGCAATTCCATCTTCCAAAAGTGGCAGTCAGACAAATTGACATCAAATATAATCACACCAAAGTTTAACATTTCTCCAAACACGTGCCCATTTACAAAAGAAAAAAAAATCTAAACAATTTTACAGCTCAATTCTTCAAAGTATAAACCTAACAGTGATATTTAAAAAAATACGTTAAAAATAATCCATTCAATATATCATATGTTGCGCTAAGTGTGTGTAAATATTTGTGGCCAGTATCTAACAAGACGTAAGTCGTTATTCTTCCCGTCACAAACTCCACATTGGAACAAGAAACATACGGGACAGTCAGATCCAAAACCATTCCTGTTCGAACTCGGCTGAGAAATGTTTAGTTTTATACTAGAAATGGTTTTATGGCCAACCTATATACACAAGTTGTATTAAATAGCCAGGTTATTATATTTGTAAATTGCGTTTAGAGCCGCATCTAAATACCATCTTTTTTTAAGTGAAAAATTACACCTGGACAAGGGAATCAAACCCGGGACCTTTAGCTTAGTACGCCAATGATATATCCACGAATCGTCCCGTGCCCAGGATCATTCTATACTCATCTTTTAAGGCAGATTCTGTGATGGACGTGTGGAAATCATTATCTACATATGAGTGATCAATTAAGATCATGAGCTGTCGGATAACGCAACCATCTTCGACTTGGGATGGTTTTAAGCTGCCAAATGTACAATGACAACTGTAAGAATGTGCATATCATGTGTCCAGATGTCATTTTTCAATATAAAGAATATATACACGAGGTTATTTCAGGACACACTTGTAGTGCATTTAACATCCGTGTTTAGAGTCAAACAACTTGGGTATTTAGGTATTACGGTGGAGCTATAAAAATTGCTAAGGTCTTAATAAGTTTAGTTGCTTAAGGAATTTGGCGAATTTTTGCTGTAAGGATGGGCAGATTTTTTATTTAATTTAGACTAATCAGTTTAATTTCGAAATGAATTTTGCAAATTTATTGCAAGTAAGGAAGGGTAGATTTTTTAAATCCAGCTCTCGTTTTTACTTACAAATCCCCAATCTTGAATCTGAATTGAAATCTTAGAAGAAGTTTTAAACGTATACGGTTAGTTTTACCAAATTAATATGATTTTTACCCGCTTCGGTGGCCCCATGGTCTAACGCTCTACTCTTGCTTAGACTAGATATCTGATGACGAGGAAATCAAGGTTTTAATCTTGGTCAGGTGTATTGAAGGTGGTTTTCCAAATTTGTCTTTCCACCCTACTTCCACAAAAATGTGGGTACACTTCCTCTAAATATAACCTTCCTAAACCCTAAAACCATTAGCGTAGTTTGTTGTGAATAACTCAAACGGGTGGTAAGATGCAGTACTAATTTATTTTTATCCCTCCAGGTTCCAATTTTGTTCATATTAATTATAAGTTGCATAGAAAATATAAATAATGATTAATTATTAACTTAGTTTTTTTATAATGTAGTTTCTCTCATATTTTGATATTCGTAAATCAACTTTATGGGTCTGTTTGTTAATGTTATTCTATAGTTGTATTAGTTATATTGGGATGAGATTAGTAACGATAAACCATACCTATCCCCTTGCCACATCTACAGAATGTCCCAAACAAAACTGGCCCCAAACTCACAGTACTTCAAAGTCTTGTGTTCGAAATGTGCGCCACCAGCCGCTATGCATAGTTTCAATAAATACAAATAAATAAACGTCTACTAGTCGGTGAGTGGAACTACAAATAGTGGCTGGTGGAACAAATTATGAACACAGACTTTTAAATACTATGTGTTCGGGGCCAGTTTTATTTGGGGCATACTTTATATCTTAGATATGCCATATAAATTGCATGGAGTAGGTAAGCATTGGTTATGACAGGGAGATAGGTATTTTTTTTAGCACCGCGTTTTACTACCTGTTCAGGTTATACGCGTATGTACTAATTACGATAGTGAGTAGGGGATGTGAATGATTGAATTTAGAGGAAGTGTACCCGCATTTACGCGTAGAAAGAGTGGAAAAGCTTTTAGGCAAACCACCCTCAGAAAAACTGACTGGGATTTGAAATCTGATCTCACTGTCATCGTCAGTCTAGTATATTGAGAGAGTGACGCCTTAGACCATGCAGACACCGAACCAAGGGAGATAGGTATGGCTTACAGTCATGGCTCTAAACCACCAATAATATATATTATAGCTCCAAAACAAGTTCTAATTAAGAATTTAATTATTTTAACAAATCTTTTACTTTTTTTCGACAACTTGAAAAGAGAAGTAGACCCTATTTTGATCGTCAAAAAAAAAATTTAACTCGAGGTTTTAATGAATGTCGACGTTTCTTGACTCCCTGAAACTGAAAAAGTGGTTTTTTTTTTTTGCGATGCCGTCTTTTGTATCTTGGATTAGAGCCGAAACCATTCTACCAATCGGGCTAAAACTTGGTATCGAGGGTTTTCATAAGGTTCCCCCGAGGGGTTTTTGGAATTAGATATCCAACCCTAAAAGTAAGAGTAGTTTACTGAAGGGCAAAAAGAGATAAAAACGATTTTCTCAAAATCCGCTTTATTGATTTTGATTAAATTTGGTATCTACAGTAGCCCCATGGCTTCTTTGGTGCTGACTGACAGCTGACAGATGACGATTTTGAAAAGCTACCAGACCAAATTATGTATCCCTACGCCGAACCATATGATCTTCAAAAAACATGTGTTTAGCAGCTGTCACTTCTGACAGTCAAAATTTAGGTATATACCTAAATGTTGACTGTCAGAGGTCAGCTGTGAACTGTCAGTCAGCACCAAAGAAGCCATGGGGCTACTGTAGATACTGTTTAACATTGAAAACCAAATCGCAACTTTCATTTTTCCTTGAAAATGACTTGGAGGGCTCTTTACATAAGAGGAAATTTCCAGTTTTGATCATAGCTCCGTAACTATTGGAGATACGAAATGATTTATCACTGTAAAGTTGTAATACTGTTAAAATTGAACATATTTTAATCTGGAATATATTTTTTATAAAACTAATAATTTCTGAGCTAAATATTCACATTTTTTATGGAATACTTAGAAATATGTAATTGATTGTTATGCTCTTTGGTAGAAAGAGATGCTCCTCTTTACTCAATTTTTCTTTAACATTGTATGTTATTACAGGTATGATCTTTGGGAATGTTTCTGTAACAGTGTATATTATTTAATTTCACAGATTTTTAAGAGTTTTTATGAAATTTATTTATTCTAAAATTAAAGTTAGAGAAAGTCTGTGTGGTGCACCGTGCCATTTATTTTAATTGCGAATTTTATATAGTTTTTTATTATTGAATTTCAAATATCCTTCAGAATTCAAAGGATATAAGGATTTGAAAATCAGAAGGATCCATCCTAAAAATATAAGGAGCACTCGTCTTCATGTTTATTTGAACTATATCGAACATTTAATAATTAAGGATGAGTTGGTTAGGTTCTTTAGTACCAGTTTTTGTTCTTAAAAAATGCAGTCCTCAGTCCCTTGGTTCTAATGTAGTATGTAATATACAAATTATTCTTAATATTCACATTTAATAAATTTAGAGTATGATTGACATATATATAGTTTTTAATTTTCCAATACACAAATGATTTATTTGCGGCTTTATAATATCTAGTTCAACGGGTCCGCTGAATGAAGAACTTTTTTACATAACCTTATTACAGAAAGACGGTAATAATGCTGCACTTCACTAACGAAAAATATATAGACACCTTTTGTTTTATCACTAAATATAAAAATGTAGGTCTTTTGGAAAAATTTGTATTTTGACATACTGTATTCAGTTCAATTGTCATAGAAGACAGCTAAAAAGGTTTGAATTTTTTTATATCACCGCATCTTATTATCCGTTCGGGTTATACGCTTATGTACTAGCTACTCTAATATGCTAGGTATAAGAAACTTGGAACGTTTGAAAGAACTTGTACCCACATTTGCATGCAAAGAGAATGGGAAACAATTTAGGAAAAATCACCTTTAGTACATCCGACTGGGAACCACAATCTCCCGGTCATCGGTAGTCTAGTCTATTACGAAAGTAGCGCCTTAGACTATGCGGCCACCAAAGTGGGTTGGAAAGGTTATTAGATCTACTTTCACGTGTTCTTACGTTATGTTATTTATACCTCTTAGTTTTGATAGGAATTATCAATACTGTACCTATAAAATAATCATAATAACATTGATAATAATAATAATATAGTAAAATGTTATCAAAGTAGGCCGCAAAAGAATGTTTATTTTTAAAAGGTTATTTATTCAAATATCTAGCATACTTAAGCCTATTTTTAAAAAGATAATCACTACATTAATATTTTTAATAATGGTATCTCGGGTCAGCATTGACTGATATTTTTATATTAGTGTATTGAATATATTTCAGTTTTATTCTACTGACACGATGCTTTAGTTTATATTTTGTATTTTATTATCCTTGATAGTTGACATTTTATGGTTTTTATGCATCCGCAAGCATATTAAGGGCAATGAAAGAGTGTAGGCCGAGGTGGTTGCAGATCACATGAGTGGTCATGAAACACACATGGGTGATGACAGGCGTGTGCACCAAATATTAGTTGAGAAACCAGAAGAAACAAGACACCTTCTTAGGTAAAGACACCGATGATAGGATAATGTGAAAATGGATTTGAAGGAGGTTGAACGTCAGGTTAGTAATTGGATGGAGGTGTCTCGGGGTAGGGTTGACTGGCAAACTTACGTTCTGGTGGTTATGAACTTTCGAGGGCCTTAATGGAACATCTTTTAGAAAATATAAGCAAACATGCTTTTTGCAGTCAATATTGATAATATTCTAGATTAATAGTGGTTTTTTTTTTTAGATTTTGGAGCTTTATCAAATGTGATAGTTGACGATCATATTGCTTGACGTGAAAGTAGTTTTGAGCTGTCAGTTACTTTGTTCTTCCTACCATGATCTTACTTTAAGTTAGTTATAGTAGATCAGGACGATGTAGTAGTTTTCATACCTGACTCTGCCCCAAGAAACGGGTACTACATCCTTGTCTGAGGCCTATAAGCTATTCTCCATTTTTTCTTCTGCCGAATTTTGGTGCATTTCCTTTAAAAGCAACATTTTCCTCACGTGTCCTGAAGGTTGATGCACACTTTTCCACGTCACAATATATCGGCTCATTCCTACATTATTTTCTATGAAAAGTGGGAAAAATTCAAATCAGGAATATTTTCCAAACTGGCCCCTTAGTTTTTAAACATGCAAGAAAAATCGCTAACGAGGGAAGTCGCAAGACATGATCTCGCAGCCCGCAGTCAGTTACAGAAGAGAGATAGTTTTGAAATGTGTTTGTCGTACTGCGAATTGTGCAATAGTATATTCTATCTCAGAGAAGAAAACAATGGAAAAATACCTCACACCTCATTTCCATATTACGCCTCTTCATTGTTGCCTGGGCTTAACATCTGACGGTGGAACTGTTGAGGACTTAACCAACCTTTGATTTGGTTAAAATGGACATGAACAGTTTTTAGACGGATATCCTCATATATTCTAGCAGAAGTCAACTCGTTAATGAGGACTCAATTAAGATAGCAAGCAAGATACACACACACTTTCTCGACTCCAACGAACCCGAATTCACGCGGATTCTTGTATACACTTTATTCTTGACAGGGGACATATATCCGTGCGGTTGCTTCATGGCGCTCCCAGTCACACAACCGCATACATCTATACAGTTCTTTAGGCAGTTAATTCCTTTTAAGATTTAACGCGACTACTTTTAAACACAAGAATATTTCAGTTGGCACACAGTTTGGTAACTATCTTGACTGTGTATGGTCATCTTTTGACAGAAAGGTCCAGGCTTGTAGACCTTTGTTTTATTTCTTTACACCACATCTTTTTTAATTTTTAGCACCGCGTCTAACTACACTCTAAGGGGCCCACAGACTGTCAAGCGTGCTTGACAATCATGGCGCTTGCGCAAGCATTTTTGAGTGCCTGTGGGAATGAATGATGGCTTGTGCAAATGCTTGACGGCATATCAAATAGTTTTGATTTTCCGTCTCCAATCAAGCGTTTGCACAAATGTGCTTGAGAGTTTATGGTTGTGCTTGTAATTTTTTGAGGTGTCTAAAGTGCACGTTCTGTACCGAATTATCATATCAGCACACGACTTATAAACCAATTTAAATCTAGAACTGACACAGCACCCAGATCCTGACCGTTAACTCATCACTGTGGAAGGGGAAACCCACATTTCACCAATGATAAACTTATCGGCCATGCCGGGAATCGAACTCGAGACGCTCAGCTCAGTATTCAGACACGCTACCGACTGCTAGTAAGCCACCTTTAAAGAAACACTCCATCAGAATATCGTCTATTAAAACATCTTTTCTTAAGTACCCTAGGATAAGCTCACATCAGAAAAAATACACAATTTATTATTTTGTTACTTATATTAATCACTCTTCAGATATAAATATTGAACAAAATTGTTTAGTTACTTTTTTAAATTGACTATTTTCTTGGATCTTCTATCAATGAGTTAGCTTTAATTTTATAAATTAAATTAAAATCATGATTTTTCCTCAATGGATGGTTATATAACCTCTAGATATAAAGTTTGAAACTCATTAACTTATAAAATGTACTTGGAACATTAATTTTTCAACTACATTTTCCAAACTTATTAATATGTGATACAACTCTTTGTGTTTTTTGTTGTTTTTTTTAATTTTTAATGTATTTCCAAAATCTTTCAAGTAGATATTACAAGCTTGTTTAATATATAATACAACTCTTTTTTTTAGTTTTTAATGTTTAATATATTTTCATTACACATTGATTAATTCATAAATAATTATTATTGGGTGTTCTGTCCTACGACAAGTCCATTGCTAATGTAATTTATCTTAGACTACCAATACGCTCCATCCTCTGCCTTCTCCTTCAATTCTGTCTATAACCTATATGATAGAATAAAAATATCAAAAAATAAAGAATTCAATTAGAAGCATCTTCTATCCTTGAATTCAAATTTTTCCCAAGAGGCGGATGAGTATTTTTTTTATTACAGTCTTTAAATGGGAGTAATTAAGTTTGAAAACGTTTGAGCGCGCGATGGCTAAAATCACATTACAAGATAATCAGTCAGCACTGACGTTATCCCTCGATCAACAAACTACATTTATTCACATGCAGGTGATGACATATTTTACTTTTAATTAAGGGCGTCACTTCTGACACCGAATCTTCCATCTATACTTTCGGATGGAAACCAAAGCAGCCTTGTTTCGACCCAAATCTTCATTAACATCGTCGTAGCTATTACACACGTTCAAGTATTACTTCACACACATGGTAGCACTGATATATTTTAATGAGGAAATATCCAGTCACCTTTCAATATGTGATTATTTCAACATGAATCAAAATTTAACATGTGGTTACACTTTTTTTTATGTAAGTTCACTTCACTGAACCTTTGAAATTGATCAAATGTGATATTTTGTTGGGTTTTTTTAGAACATAACTAGAATAGGTTATTAGCCCTTGGAATATTATCACGTTGTTATATTAATAAGGAATATTATCTGGGGTAATTTATAGAGCCTTAGTTAAATATTCAATACAAATAAATATTGTCAGAATAATATCAGGCTAAGAAAAGTTTCTTAGCGGCTTTGTGATTGGCCCACCAAGGTCTGAGTGTGAGGTTCATTGACGAGGACAGGAGTTGCTCTTAGTGTATGTGATTGCTATATAGACTTATAGTGTTGCCTGTCTATAAGGGGAGAACAAGGTTCACTGGTGAAGACAGGAGTTGCTCTTAGTGTATGCCTCACGATATAGATGGTAGAAAATCTTTCTATCTCACTCTCTCTCTCTCTCTCTAGATTCCTAAAATTTTCAATAAAATTGCATGTGCATAAAGCACATCATTTATCGACATATTCAAAAAAGTCCCGATACTCTCTAATATGTTCACATTCCATGACGTTGTTTCTGCCTTTGTCATTTGCAACATGACTTAAATTGTAATTGTCATAGTATACATATAAAGTACTTTGTCAATGTTTACTAATCTTAGTTTATTTTTGAGCTTTATGAAAAGTGTCAAGTTATTACTGTACAATCGTGAGATATCTAACTACACATTAAATAATCGTAGACCAAGGTAGCTGTCCAACATTTAATCTTAAGGTTGGTACACACAGAACGCTAAGCTAAGCTATGCCTTGCTACGCCGCGCTATGTTTTTTCAGATTGCTGGCCGGGTGATTTCTCCATCTCCCATCTTGAGCCATCTTACGTTGCGCATGCGCATAACGCAGCCTGGGCTCCGTGTTGAACAGACGCAGTGCTGTTTTGATGAAAATAACCAAACAAGTGTTGAAGTTTTGTTTTCAGTTTGTTTCACGTGTATTTAAGTAATATTATATTTAGGTTTTACATTTTATAAATGTTTTTATATTAAAATGTAAGCGTTAATTGAACAATTCATACCTCCACCTCCTAAAATTTGTTCATCTTCCAAAAACAGCTGCTAATAGCAGCTAATTTTCTTCCTCATTACTATCCTCTGAACTCAAATAAGACATTTTGGAGCAAGCCATAACTAAAATTTACTGGAACAAACCAGAAAGAAACCACAGTGAATTCGGGAGGGAAACGAGGATCCATTGCTTATCGCATGATTTTTGTTGTAAGGACAGTAGAAGCTAATTACTAAAGTTACTAAAACAATTTTATTATATCCATACATCAAGTCATATTATCTGCAGCTGTCACTTTTGATAGATAATATCAATACCTATAAAATAACACAAATAATATGGTAAAATTATATCACTGTTTGTCGCAAAAAAAAAAAGTATGTTTGAATTTTTTCTGTTGGCCTTTCAACCAAATCAGGATATAGCTTAGCTTAGCGTTTTGTCTGTACCGGTCTTTAGTCAGTAGCACCTCCGTTTAGTGTTTTATCTGACTTCTTTTGTTCAAATATCAGTTTGGATGAACATTTTATAACTACCGAAATCTGCTTGGTCTTTCACAAGGATAAACAAACAGAGGTAGACTGGACTCTGTATTTTCTGAAGTAATGTTTATTTGTAAGTAGTGTACTTCTAAGTTAATTATTACAGGCCGTAAAGAAAACTACACGATTCAAAGAGAATACGAGAAATCGATCTTTATATATATATATATATATTCCATCTCTCTTCAAGCTTATTATCTTTAAAACTGGAATGATACATTTTTTAGTAATTTAATAAACACTACTGCAGTAATGTACGCTACCAGTTTTTAATATATATATGTGTATCTCAATTATTAATTGGTTAACATTAAGTTTATCTATTGGATTTTTTTGGCCTCCCATTTAGCAAATAATTCTTGTTCTATTTTCAACTCGCAGCAAAACACTTAAGGTGGGGTGCTAGTCAGTGCGAATTTAGTGCACTAGTTTAGCAGTTTTTATAGCATAAACATTTTTTGGCAAAAATAAATCAAATTTTTCTTCTATAGAAACATAGAGTTTAGTTTTCTGCACGTGCTAATCTCAACAATTTTTTAATATCTGGCATGAGCATGGTGGCATTTGGTGACAAACTTTTTAAATGAAGAGAAAAAGTTGTCATTAAATTCCAGAACACATCTGACAGATATTCAAGGACTGTTGAGATTAGCACGTGCATAAAACTAAACTATATGTTTCTATTGAAGATATATTTGATTTATTTTGGCCAAATATGTTTATGCTATAAAAACTTCCAAAATACTTCCCTAAACTCGCGCTCACTAGCACCCCATCTTAAGTCACGACTCACTCTAAAGTGTGGTTCTAACGAGGGGACGTTGGAGGAAATATTCCCACAATCTTGTTGAAAGAAGACGTTTAAACCGCCTTAAAATCACAAGTAGAAAACCTTTCTCAACATAACCCCTACAGGAGTTGAGCGCTGACCTTCCTTTCAAACTCAGACAAACCACCTTGGAGGCTTCGGCCACCACTTGAGGTGCAAACAAGTTATTTTGAGGCATACTGGATTTTAAATTATGAAACATGAAGAGGAAAGAATTTTCAGAAAAGGTAACGTCTTAAGTTAAGGTCCAAATTGTTTGTTAAATACCCAGTGAACAAACATTTTTCCCGCATAGGAGATTACGTGGACTAAATGTCTTTCTCATCTATTACTGTCTGATTTGTTGCTGACGGAAATATCAGATGTTCAAATCCCAGCTGGTCGTATTAAGGGGCTAATCAATGTTTCACCAATTTCCCTTCACGCAAATCCGGGTGAGCTACCGCTAATATTTAATTACATATCAAACATATCTACTTTATTAATTTAAATACACGCGAGCCACTTTGGTGGCCGTATGGTCTAGGTAGGCCAAAGATTCTCAAAGTAGGGTTCACGAGTTTCATCCAGGGAATCCGTAACATATTTTTATATTTTAATTAAATTTGACAAAATTGTATATAAAAGGGTAAATTTCTTATATATGCTTAACACACTGTAGATGCCTTCCCATATTAAAACCAGGCACAAAAATTAAGGCCTAAAAGTGGGGGGTTGGCCACGCACCTACAGCTTTGAGAGGAGCATTTGGACATTCACTTTTATTTTAGTTTTCCCGTCAGCCAATACAAATAACTTTCAGAAAAAGTAACTGAATGAAACATTTGATGCTTTTCCCAACAAATTTTTTATGTGAGTAAACATTTTCTGCTCTTTTTGGCATAAAAATGTAAAACAAAATCGTTATAATTGAATCCAACTTCATTTCTATTCCCAACATAAATTATAAATGTTCAAATATAATAGATACATTTTTATATATTTATTGTATTTATATTTACATTTATTTAAAAAATATATTATGTATAAAAGTGATTTATTTAATTTAAATTCATATTGTAATTATTTTATTAGATATAATATACAATTAATTTTTTACTTAACTTTTTTTAAATCATTTATCCTACATCACGGGGTTCGCAATCATCTGTTCCCTGGTTTGACTAAATATCTGCTTATTTTTCTGGAATAAATTAATTTAAGAATAATTTACTTACGACAAATTATTTTTAATTTTTTTTTTAATTTGTATTTAAGATTGGAATTAAAATGGCTAGCTGGATATAGTTTTTCATGGTAAATAAGAAAACGTTTTTATTTTTACAAATTACAAATAATTTTAAAGTAGGTATCAAAAATATTTGAACAATTTATTTATGTTATGTTATAGTTTTTTTTTTACAAAAGCGGTAATTTATCTGTAGTGTACCGACTAAAAATATCGAAATATTACTGATAACAAAAAACTAGTTTTTAAGAGATGAATCGAGTTCCGTCACGATTGAAGGCGTCACCCCGTCAATAGTTGAAGGTCGGCTCGAACACTTGTGTACATGGAGGGTGTTGCTTATTGCGAGCCTTTATTATGTTTACGTGAGTCTCAAGTTAGTTTATCTGGAGCAATCGTGCGGGATCCATTCATCTCCTGAGTTGGTGGGTTCTAAGGAAAGCGAATGGTTGTTAGCCACCGCTGTTAGTCAAACTGCTGCTCGCGAACCAGCGGTTGTCATCAGAATTCTTTCTCCACTATTTCTTATTCTTTAAATTGAAAAATGACACCTGGACATTTGTACGCCACTGCTATAACCACTGAGCTATCTAGGAATCGCCCTTTTCTTAAAGACATTATTCACTTATAGCTGTGTTTTTTCAAACAATGTATTGGGCAATTTGCTTTTTTTTTCACTGATTGGATTGGAGAGAGAAAGATAAAATCAAAATTTAGAGGAAGTCTACCTCCATTTACACAGATTAAGCTAGGAGGGTGGGGAACCCTTCAGGAAAAACCCTCCAATTGGGATTCTAACCCCAACCTCCCCGTAGCCATCAAACCAAACGACTTTAACATTTAAAACACGTCCTTACCGATGCAGGTGACCCTCAAATACGATTAAAATAAAGTTTTTTTTTGCGCCACATATTACTACCCATCCATGCTTTCCGAATTTTAGTTACGCTAGTAAGTTAAGGATGAGAAAGATCAAATTTATAGGAAATGTAACCGTATTTGTGGCAGGAAGTGTGAAACTAGCTATTTAGGTAAGCACACCCACAGTACACCTGATTGGCTGGGATTACAACCCGTTCCTCCTCGTGACCACCATGATGGAGTTCTCTAGTCTAATTTATAAAACAACAACTGTTATGATATCACCATGTGAAGAAAATCCAACTCTATATTTTTTGCCAACAAAATGTTTTGCTATAAAAATTATAAAAACACTGACTTTTCTCTCGTTCCCTACATCCCAACCTTAATAATAAAATTATTATTATTATTATTATTATTATTATTATTATTATTATTATTATTATTATTATTATTATTACCGCGCCTTACTACCCATTTGTGTTGTACGCACTTACGCTAATGTGTAATGGTAGGGTGATTGTGAGATGAAATGGAGGACTCTACAGTTTAACGTGGAATCCGAACCACGGTGGAGGCCTGGCATTCCACACATTCACAAGTTGTGATTAATTCACGTCTTGTCAGACCTTAATAAATCATTTAAGGATATATATATATATACTCTGTTATAGATAAATTTAATGTAAAACATCTTAAATGTTCTGGGAAAATTACTTAGAAGTTAGTTTACAAGCGCGTATATCTCTAACTTTGATCATATCATTTCAACTCTTTGAGATATGAGAATACTTTCCATTACAAAGTTGTAATGTTATATATATATATATATATAAAATGAAGTGTGGACTTTAAAGAACTAATGCAACCCAGATAATCAGAAGATTAGTTAATTTAGAAACTACAAATTAATGGCTGGAAAAAATTGATGTAGCCTTTTGAAATCTACAAAACTAATAGAAAGAATAAACTATCTCTTGGCGAGGTAGAAAATTGCAATTTCGCATAGAATATTAAAAAATCTTTTAAATGAATGAACACAAAATCTAAAGATTATCTAAAAGGCAGTTAATTAGTGTTGCAATTACAAAAATAAAAGTTGACAGCAAGCAAATCTAGCGCTTAGCCAGCGGCGACAGAGCAATTAAAATAAATATCTTCTGCTGACACAGTGCAATGAAATGTTATTTTTCTTTGTGAAATGTGATGCTCTTTTTCCCAATATTGTTCTGTATATAATTTTGTTTCACATAGTCATCTTCCGAGCCATAATTAAATGTCTCTATTTTTAGTTAATGGAGTGAGAAAGTATATACGCTTCATCATTCCATTTATCTGTTTGATATATTTGATTTCTATTTTTAAGGTATGAATATTTATACCCCGATATCAAATCGATATCTAAATAAACCATCACTTGTTTATGGTATATTTATTGTAATGTAATCTTTATAAGCCTACACTCCGATAAGCTGAATAAGTTTCTATCAACTTGTTTGAAAATGAGCTAGACAAATAAGTAGGCCCTATATATCACAATCAAAAAAAGTTTTAGTCATGTAATATATGGAATAAAAAAATTACATTATAATTCAAATTTTAATTTATTGTTACTAGATTGGTACGAAAGTTCTAAAATTCTGAAGGAGATATTACCAACATTTTCGTACATAAAAAACCTAGACCACCTTATATTCTTATAAAATTCACTGAGTATTCTTTCCAAATCGATACTTACTGTTATCGATTATTTTATTTTGATCTGAGAACAGTATTGGTTTTTTTTTCTTCATATACAAGACAAGATAAAATTATAATTACCTATAATTTAATATCACATTCCTAAGTAAGACGCGTTGCACAAATAATAGTAATTCTAGTAAGTATCATATTATGGTATCATCCTGTATAGCAGCCAATCAGTAGATCTCGTCCGCATGACTAATCTCAGGTGTCTGTTCGGGGCCGTCCCCATCGAGCAATTAAAGTCTTCATCATTAGTCGGGAATTTATTTGTTCCTCCTCTTCTTCTCCTTTATCCCTCAACTCCTCCCACCCACGAAAACATTTATTTCTCTCTCTCTCTTTTTAATCCTCTGGCTGTGAGTGGGTTTTTTGTTTTACTTCTGATCTCATTACTAAATTATATATTTCTTGCCAGACTGGATTTTAGTTGGAGGAATCTACAAATTTATTTGTCTCTTTGGTTGATTTTTTTAAGTAGCTTATAACCTTTCCATAGTAAATGCGGATCCTATGATTTTGGTGACCTTGAACAATTTTTTTTTGTAAGGTAACTTAAAATAATAAATTGATGAAACCATATAAATATTTTCCCTTAAGTGTGTTTTTCTTTACAACACAGGCTATCTGCATATTCACACTGATAGGACAGAGATAGTCAATATACCATTTAGAATAAATATCCTAAAATCTGCGTGGAAGGAGAGCGGGAAACCACTTACAAAAACATCCTCAGTACACTCGACCGGGATTCTAATCTCAACCACCCAGTCATCAACACACCATACAAGACGAGACTGACACCTTAATCTGTGTTCTCACCCATGTGGTCGACTCATCAAGGAATGGTCCCCAAGCCTTTGATAAACTAATCATCTGTGTAATAAATCAAAGGGGATGTATATACTATAATGTAAACAACATTCAAAGATAACAAGACACTATCGATAAAAGTACGAGTGAAGAGTCAAAAGTAAACGTTCCGAGACAATATATCCGCTTCACATTCACCTCAAAAGGTTTCATAAGTGATATCAGGTACAACTACCATCTAGAACAATACAATGGTGTGCTATTTATATATCAGTGACGTTTTATTACCTTGAAAGTTATTCAAAGCTACCTGCGAAATCTTCTTAATATATATAATTCTTCTGTACGTGTGTATGTCACTGAACTCCTCCTAAACGGCTGGACCGATTTTGATGAAATTTTTTGTGCGTTTTTGAGTGGGTCAATGGATGGTTTAGATTCACAATTGGACCCGGTAGGTGGCGCTGCAATCGGGTTCTAGGATTTTTAATTTTTTTTAGGGACTTTTTTGGAGGGTTTGGGGGGATCAATAAATTAAAAAATTAACTGTACCCGGCATACAAATTTGTAAGCAAGCTTCGCAATTTTTTTCGATACAGCTGATATTTGTGGAGTTGTGGGCGAAATGCCAAAAATGAAAAGATGTTTTATTTTGTATGTTGTCTTGACAAACACTGAATTTGTAATATTTGTGTTACTCACTAATTGGAGTTCATTGTGAATTTGTAATTGTGATGATCACATAGTATTTGTTTTATTATCGA
>CABFWO010003038.1:0-13636 GCA_902155825.1 Timema genevievae | reverse complement strand
TTTTTCTCTTTTTGCCCTTCAGTAAACTACCCTTAATTTTAAGTTTTAATAGACACACAGACAGACGGCATTGCAAAGACTATTTTTTATGGTTCGGGGGGTCATGAGACGTCGAAATCCATCAACATTTCAAGTTAGTTTTTTTTACGATCGCAATACTTAAGCTTTAATGTCCAAAAAGCTAAAAATATATATATAATTGCGTATAGATTGAAAATTATTGATTTTATAAAAATATGTTTCGAATAAAATATTTGTATTATAAATATATATACATATTTTAATGCTAAGTAATTTCATATCTCAAATAGTTTCGGAGCTATTATAAAAAAAGTTAATTTATGCATCAGACCGGAGCCCTTAAAGCCATTTTGCCGAAATATTGAGAGTAGCCATTTTGTTTGGAATATTTATTAATGTTCATAAATGAAATTTAATCAAAATCGTTTAAGCCGATTTTGAGAAAATCGACTTTTTCACTTTTTGCCCTCAGTAAACTACCCTTAATTTTAGGGGTAGATATCCAATTCCAAAAACCCCTCGGGGCAAACCTATGAAAACCCAAGATATCAAGTTTTAGCTCAATCGGTAAAATAGTTTAGGCTCTAGTGGGAGGTACAGACAGACAGACACACAGACGGAAATTCAAAAACCACTTTTTCGGATTCAGGGAGTCATGAAACGTCAAGATTCATCAAATTCATCAACATCTCGAGTTCGATTTTTTTGACGATCACCATACTTTCTCTACCTGTAAGATAGAGAGAAAGTAAAAATATATATATATATTTGCGTATAGCTTGAAAGTTATTGGATTTGTAAAAATATGCTTCGAATAAAATATCCGTATTATAAATAGATGTACATATTTTTAATGATAAGTAATTTCATATCTCAAATAGTTTCGGAGATATGATAGAAAATGAGAATTTACGCATCAAACCGGAGCCCCTAAACTCATTTTGCCGAGATATTGAGAGTAGCCATTTGGTTTGGAATATTTATACATTTTTAGAGATGAAATTTAATCAAAATCGTTGGAGCCGCTTTGAGAAAATCGACTTTTTCTCTTTTTGGCCTTCAGTAAATTACCCTAAAGTTTACGGTGGGATTTAAGCCACGGTGGAGGCCTAGCATTCCTCACATTCACAAGATGTGATTAATACACGTATTGTCAGAGGTGAAGGAAGGGTTTGGCAATCAGATAAATCCTTGTCGGCACCGAGGATTGAACCCCGGACCCCCAGCACAGAAGTCTGACACCTTACCTCTAGACCGCCAGGTCACCCTCCAATTACCTGACTGTTAGATGGGCTCTTAAGGGGTCCACCTCAGTAAGTGGGAAATTGCCACGCAGACGTTCATCTCTAATGCAATATTTAATTCTACGTTACGTTATTTCAAAATATGGTTTACACCAAAATAAAGTAAAATGATTTCAAAATGGCTGATTTTCCTTAACATCGCTATCTTTTGAGTTTTATGAATAGAAAAAAAAAGTGTGAAAATGTAACATTAGCTCATCTTCAACTACTTTTATTGCATATTTACGAAGCTATGAGACTAGACTTGGTGAAAAAGGGATCTAGATTTAGCCTTTCTCTAACAAATACAGTGTTTTTTTATAGGCTCACAAAAGAAAAATGTAACATATTTGAGAACTAGCAGCGAGCATTCCTCTTTACTTTGCAATGAGAAGTTTACTAAAGGTGACCTGGTGGTCTAGGGGTAAGGTGTCAGACTTCTGTGCTGAGGTCCGGGGTTCAATCCTCGGTCCTAGCACAGATTTATCTGATTGCCAAACCCTTCCTTCACCTCTGACAAGACGTGTATTAATCACAACTTGTGAATGTGAGGAATGCCAGGCCTCCACCGTGGTTCGGATTCCACGTTAAACTGTAGGTCTTCCATTTCATCTCACAATCACCCTACCATCACACATTAGCGTAAGTGCGTATAACCCGAACGGGTAGTAAGACGCGGTGCTAATAATAATAATAGTTTACAAAATTTCTTTCCCCTCTTTCTTATTGACACTACACAGTGTGGTTAAAGATGAAAGGGAGTACAAGCTTAGACAGAATAAAGAAGTAGTTCCAGAAAACGACACAGATCATTTTATTTAAACCGTGGGGCCTTAAAGCGATTGATACTTTCTCGCTGACCGAAGCGAACTCCCTAAGAGATAACTAGCATGCAGTCGCAGACAGTCTTCAAGGACTAACGTTTGAACCCAGATTTGGTACTTTGTGAAATGTTGGCTATGATGAGAGTGAAACCCACTGTAATCGGAAAATATAAAAGTCTAAATTTAGCTTGTGAGAAAATAACAATAAAAATTACTTTGCGAATGAAAGTGTCATCGAGAAAACACCAATCCGACATACTCTAGTGCAGTGTTAATCAACCGGTGTGCCACGACACTTTGGTGTGCATCGAAGGGTGTGCTAAGGGAGTTTGAGGGAAGATAAAAAATAATCGAGAGAAAATTTAAGGAGTAAAAATAAATCTTTTTTAATCCATAACCAAATTTTTTTTAAAAAAGAACACAATTATTAAAATCTTAGACATTGAACTTTTAAACACAATCTTAGCATTCGTTTTTTTTAATTATGCAATCTGATGGTGTTCCTTGACCCTTTTAACACCTTGTTCATTGCGCTGTAACCAGCCTTGTGATATAGTGGTCAGTGCACCTGGCTACGAGCCCAGGGGTTCCGGGTTCGATTCCCGCGCTGGTACCTTGGGTATTTTTCCCTTTAGGGGAATAATAACAATGGTTCCACAACATCATAATAAGTACTAACAATCATCCCATCATCTCATTGTAGGTACGGCGTGTAGACAACCTCCTATGGGGTACCCTGGACAACGTTCTGTGCTACCAGAGCGACTAATAGTCTACATACAGGGGACCGAACCTGGACCTCAAATGCCCTCATGATCAAATGCACCATACGATAAAAAAAATATTTTTAAGTGGGTCATGAGTTAAAAATAGTTTGAAAATTGCTTCTCTAGTGGTTCGGATTAAATGACAGAGGACACAATCTCTGTACGTGTAAAAGTTTGAAAGGACATTCCAACAAACAACCTTGAACGTGAAAAGTGTGATCTTACGCGAGTACGGGATCCGTAGCTGCTGTGGAATCCGAAGTCAACTTTTTTTTTTTAGGTGGCTCCAGGAAATATATCCAGATCCACCCGCGGGCTCCACGCTATACTACTACGAACAAGAAGCGTTTTAGTCTCATCGGGAAAAATTTTACTTAAACTTTAAACTAGCCGTTTCAACATAAATAAAAGGAATTATTGATATGAGGAATAGAGGTGAAGACGGTACTGTCGGATTAAGAGAGGAAGGAACATTTTTTTTGGCAAATATTAAAATTATAATTTTTTAAATGGATTAATATGTCATGATTTGATATTCAGCTGTCACTTTTGATAGATAAAATATATTTCTACGAAATATTTCTAGTAATAAGTTATAGTAAAATATTATCAATGTTGACCGCAAACAATGTTTATATATTTTTTAACGGTCTTTCCTATAAGAAAGCATGGGGATACACAGTTATAGGTTATATGTGGGAAACCCCCAGTGAACGGAAGTCATTGGCGGGAGGAATAAGGGAGTCCCCCACCCACCCTTCGCCAATCATCTTCTTAAATGGGAAACTGTTTGTACCGTGAAGTATGGTATCCAGGAAAAGATAGACACAACCTTTGGAGCAATGTATGATCATGAATATGATCAATATTATACGATTATTCGTATCAGTCATACAATTAAATCCGTTACTAAATCATCCCAGTGCATCTTGTAGGCTTCAAACCCCGACTTTCCCATCAACAGCAACCTAGTTAAATGAAAGTTTAACACCATAGTCCACTTAACGACTGGCTTTTCCTATGAAAATGTGACTGCATTTTTCCTTTCTTCATGGGTGTTTAGGTGAATACATCTTATGTCATGAATCTCTCTTTCCCCCCCTCAATAATAGGCTATAAAATTAACCTGCTTCGGTTGTCGAGTTGCCTACGGCAGCAGTCGTAACCTACGGCCCGCGGACCGGGTCCGGCCCACTGACTAATTTTATCTGGCCCGAAATATTTAGCAAACAAACAATTGTGTTCATATTAATATACTAATAACTAATTGCCTTACGAGAAATATAAAGTTGAAAGTTTGTATTTTTTAAACTGTTCTTTATATAAAAATTGGACTGTACCTGTATTGGCTTGGAAAAGGAAGGGTAGGGGTGATAATTTATGGGAAATCACCCTATATACACGTTGACAGGTTTCGAACCACGATCTCCTCGTTAATTGGCAAATCAGACTAGATGAGCTTGATGTGTTTGTCGCACGATACCGATGTTAGTTTTATAGATTCAATAGTCCTACGACCCACTTCGGTGGCCGCATGGTCTAAGGTACTACTTTTGCAGTAGACGAGATTGCCGATGACGGGGAGATCGAGTTTCAAATCTTGGTTGAATGTACTGAGGGTGGCTTTTCCAAAATGGTTTTCCATTCTCCCTCTACCCAAATGTGTGTACAATTTATATATATATAAAACCTTCCTCATTCATAAAACCATCAGCGTAATTAATACCTTAGTGAATAGCCCAAGTGGGTAGTAAGATGCAGTGCTAAAAAAAGTATCACGTCAAACTTTATATTGTTGTTAAAATTAAGGTAGCCTAGTATCCTAATTAGTAAGAGCATCAAGCTATTATAAGTAATATGTGTGAAAAATGATAATCATAACTAAAAAATAGTATCCACTCACTTTATAGTTATATTAGCTTAGGCAGGATTTAAAAAAAATACTTTTTCTAAATGCACTCACTGGCTATAAAATATTTACGATTGTATTATTTACGATCCCTTAAAGTAAGTTTTATTTATTTATCTTTCCAAAATTAATGTATAAAAGTTTGTCTTCTTTCCGTCGGTCTGGTCACATTCTAATG
Organism: Timema genevievae; assembly: GCA_902155825.1. Lineage (NCBI taxonomy): Eukaryota > Metazoa > Arthropoda > Insecta > Phasmatodea > Timematidae > Timema > Timema genevievae. Next base: position 8,654 of record CABFWO010003038.1, on the reverse strand, counting down.
ATGTCTAAACTGGTTTATAAGGTCTTATTCATGTATTCGTCTACTGTTTCCTTGATTAAAGAAATACTACTCGCATTTTATGAGCACGAGCAATATTTTCAAATGCTGCCACTTATGACTGTTTTCCACCAAGTTGTTGTAACTTCTCATAGCCCAGATGGTGTGCACTTTTTGCCAGGTATACCCTTCATAAAAACTATCCTTATTACAAGGACCCTTTTCCCCAATTTAAAAACAAATTTTATTTGCCTTCAAGGTAGAGATATTTTCTACAGTTTGGATGAAGGGAAAAAAAAAGTAGGGTTGGAAAAAAAACTGGAGGGGAGGGGGGAAGGACAAGGTCTCCTTAATTTGAAAGAACTCAAACTGAAGCATTACTGTTTTTAGAAATTGGAAAAGAAAATGGATTTGTAATGGCCCAATTTCATGAAGGTTGGTGGCTCTAATTCCACGCGGACCCTTCAGGGGGACCCGTTATGGTACTGACGCTCGAACAATCAACGCATTCCTCCTGTTAAGAGGGGCTATCACATGATAAGAGCTCGGGTATAGTGTCAGAGTTTGATCCTGTTTCCTCTGGTTCAGAACACGATTTGCTATAATTGACATGATATTAATACAATTAGATTTTCCACACTCTCTACAGAATGATTCTAAATCAGTCATTTGATGTAACCTTTTTCTATATAATTATTTTACAGATAAGAGCAGTGAAATAAAAAGGCCAATGCGACTCCTGGGAATACGAGTAGCTACGTCAGAGAAGGAGTAAAAAAACTAGGAAAGTAACTAAATATGACATTCTTCTTTGATTAAATTCCAAGTCCTAAGACATTAGATTTAACGCCCTCCATGTTTCAATTCCATTCACCATCTTTGTGAAGCCGTTTTATCATCTGTAGCGGGAACTAAGATAAAGATGTGTATTAATCACAACTTGTGAATGTGAGGAATGCCAGGCCTCCACCGTGGTTCGGATTCCACGTTAAACTGTAGGTCCTCCATTTCATCTCACAATCACCCTACCATTACACATTAGCGTAACTGCGTATAACCCGAACGGGTAGTAAGACGCAGTGCTAATAATAATAATAATAATAATAATAATAATAATAATAATAATAATAATAATAATAACTAAGATAAAGTATCGTTCAAAAATCAACTTAGTAAGGGAAATGCGTACGATCATTGAAATATCACCACGCTTATAGCTTTTATTTATTATGTCATGGAAAACCAGCACACATATCCCAATAAATGAATAAAAAAAATCTTATTAGTTATATTTACCTGGTATTTTGAAATAAAATTTCGAAATTTGGTAGCTACTTTTTAAACATTACTTTACATCCATTAATGTTTTCAGCCTGTGGCCTGGGATATATTTTCCGCTACCGGTTGGCTAGGCCTATGCCTTATAAACTAAACTAAGGCTAGGACTGGTACAACATACAGTCCCCAGAAGCTAATTAATCATTGAGAAAGGGTGAGCTTAAATTTCAACAAATGATAAATTGTTCGGCCATCCCGGGAATAGAGCTCGGGACATTTAGCTCGGTATACAGACACGCAACCGACTAAGTTAAGGTGTCGGACACTTTTTAAACTGATATCCTGCGATTTTTATTTTTTCTCCCCCGTCACAGTTACCCACTATTGAAAGTGTATTTCTCATAAATCTGTTTTTATAACTCTTCATTTCTTACAGTTGGGGCTAATTATACTACTATAAAGCCACATGGCTGACTCACTCACTCACTGACATTAATGTTTACCCACTTCCAGATGAGCTAGACATTTGAAATTTGGCTAACTTATAGCTTATAGCCTGTAACCGACGGGAAAATTCCACAAAGTTTAAAACTAAAATTTTTAACCTCCGAAAAAAAATTCAAAATGGTGGAGCAACTTTAAAGTCGGTGCGGTATATATAATACAAAATACCGGTAGCTTTAAGTTGTTACGTTCAAAACAACACTGGAATTATATTAGTTTACATCAACTTGCAAAGAAAACTCACTGGAGGTTTGGGGTCAGAGCCCTCAACGTGCAAAGTGAGTTATTATGTTAAAAACACAAGTCCTTGGGGGAGGCACATTAAACCATTTTAAGCTTTCGTAAGGTTTGAGTCAAACATGTTTGGAGAATCCCAGTTAATGATGACCAGTAATGGTATAAGAGTGTGATAAAATTTAATTTATGCACCCGTAGTACAACATATTTGGGATATCACATAAACATGTGGATAGCCCAAGTATAAGGCTAACAAGGTAGCGACGATAAAAGTTTAGAGAAAATGGAATTAAGTTTGCGTGGATGGAGAGTGAAATCTTAATGTGAACCACTTCAGTACACTCAGCCAGGATTCAAACCACAGTTTATTTGTTAGGACCACGTATTACTACCCATTCGGGCTACACGCTTATGTACTAATTACGTTAATGTTAATAGGGATGAAGAATGTCATAGTTATAAGAAGTCTACCCGCATTTGCATGTAAGGTGAGGGAAAAAACCACCCTCAGTACACCCAACCGAGATTCGAACCTTTATCTCCCCATCACCGGCAGTCTAGTTTACTGCAAGAGTAGCGCCTTAGACCATATGACCACTGAATTGGGTCGTGTAAAGTTCAAACTTGATTGGTTGAAGAGAAAATCTCGTCCCAGTGTCTGATTGACAGTCGGTCACAAGTCCAAAGGACCCTGGTTCGATTAGTGAATGTGCTTGCGAATGTATTTACTATATCCCATAAAATAAACATTTAGACACAAGGTCAAGTTAGTATTGTTTAACGTACTGTCCTGGATAAAGTTAGTTTGTAAGTAACGTGATGAAACTGCAAAAGAAACAAATATGATGGCCTATGCTAGTGTGTGGTTTTTAGAAAGCATACATTTAATACTACGATAAAAAATAGATAAAATGGAACAAACCTCCTGTCACGTGTGTATATGAGTGTGTTTGGAAAGTATACGTTAAATATCGAAATAACAAATATAATGGAATAAACATTCTTTCTCGTGTTTGTGTGTGTTTGTTCAGAAGAGCTAAAATCTATTCCTGTTAACTCAAATAAACGCCATTCCAGGCCGGATGGAGAACAATGAATGTATTCCCTTGAGTACTTTCCTTGTTTTTTCCACCTTAGAACCTAAATAGCGTAGAAACTATACGTCTGATTATTTATACTCAAATGCACAACATTTTGTTTTATTAAGATTACATGAATGTGTTACACAAATTAAGTATTATTTCTAAAGTGTGTTATCTGTTAAATGCAATTTAATTTGTGGAATATCAATCGTATCCTTTTTAAGGTGAAGCATATTTATTGCACAATTGTTCAGAGAAATGTGAAATTAAATACGGGGTATTGATGCACCAAAAATATTTGTCAACTAATTAACTTTTCCTTAACTTTCGCTCCACATATTAATTAGGTTTTTAAATGTAATCTAATTTACCTATAGCATTAAAAATATTTTACCAAGACAACAAAATTGTGTGCACCATGTCTTACTATCCGTCGGGTGTATCCACATATCTACCCCGTTGGGGAGAGGGTTCAAATTTGGGTGAGATGTACCCACATTCTCGTGAAAGGAGAGTGAGAAACAGTTTAGGGGAAAACATCCTCAGTACACCCAGCTGGGATTCGAAATCTGCTCTTCCCACCTCCAAATATCCAGTCTTTTGTGAGAGTGACGCCTTAGACTATATGATCTCCGACGCAGGTGATAGGAATTAAATTACTATTCAAATTTTGGTGACTCTAAGGTTACTATTTTACCAAGTAACAGATTAACTTAAATCTCGAATACACACAGCAACCAGTGTCCCGATATTTAATTTATCACTTCGTAAACAAAAGCCTCGATTTCATCATCAATAATGTTATCAGCACCACTCAGAATCAAACCCATTACCCTTGGCTCACTTGGTAAGCAGACGTGCTGACGACTGATTCAAGGTTGGGAAGTAGGGAATGCGAAAAAAAAAAGGCAGTGTTTTTGCAGTTTTTAAGGCAAAACTTTTTTTTCGGCAAAAATAAATAAAGTATTTCTCAAGTATCAACGTTTAGTTTAATTTTCTTCACATGGCGATATCAACAGTTGTTGAATATCCATCATGAGCATGGCGGCATTAGATGAGAAACTTTTTATATGAAGAGAGAAAGTTGTTATTAAATGCCAGGACATCATTAACGGATATTCAACAATTTGTTGATATCACCGTGTGAAGAAAATTAAACTTACGTTACTACTGTAGCAATATTTTATTTGTTTTGGCAACAACAAAAAAAGTTTTGCTACAAAATTTACAAAATAACTGCCCCTAACTCGTGTCCCCTACATCCCCCCTTAAGGTGGGGTGCTAGTGATTTAGTTTAGTGCATTAATTTTGCAGTTTTTATAGAATTAACATTTTTTGGCAAAAATAGATCAAACATTTTTTCTATAGAAACATAGAGTTTAGTTTTCTGCACATGCTAATCTCAACAGTTGTTGAATATCTGTCATGAACATAGCGGCATTTGGTGACAAACTTTTTAAATGAAGAGAAAAAGTTGTAACTAAATTTCAGGACACCCTTGACAGATATTAAAAAACTGTAGTGTTACGCATGTGCGGAAAACTAAACTCTATGTTTCTATAGAAGAAATATTTGATTTATTTTGGCCAAATAACTGTTTATACTATAAAAACTTCGAAAATACTGCCCTAAACTCACGCTCACTAGCACCCCATCTTAAGGTTGTCAGACTGTAAGACTACATTTTATTTAGTCAGGAGTTTAAGACGTATGCAGCAAGTTGTTATATAAGTAAACAGCTTCTAGTCGGACTGGGATGGAAAATAACTTACAAAGATAGAATCAGAGTTTCAGCTTCTATGATTTATCTGACAGATATAACGATTAATACCATTTGTCAGAAATTGCAAATATCATGAATACATGAAAATAGATTTAGTAACTTTCTGAGATATCAACGAAGAATGGTTTCTATTGTGATCTGACTAACTTATAGACCCCGAGGTTGAGTTCAAGGCCGTAGCCAGCCAATAATTTCAGGGGGGGTTTGGTGGGTATATCCCCCAATTGCCGGAAGCTAGAAAAAAATTCTAAAGGATAAACATTTCTAGAAGATATCTGAAGTGTTTTTATATGGCAACATTACCCCCTAACTGCCGAAGACTAAGACAATTTCTAAGTATTAAACACCTCTAGAAGCTCTATGAAGTGCTTTTTAAGGTAACACAGCCCCCTAATTTGTACTTTTATCTTAATTTTGATATTGTTTGAACCATAAACAAAGCCATATGTATTTTGTTCATAGAATTTCGGAGGGGGTTTGAACCCCCAAAACCCTCCCCTGGCTACAGCCTTGGTTGAGTTATTTTGTAGATCTTGTGATGATACAAACTTTCTAGTATCGATAAAATGTTTATTATTGAATATTGTTTTAAAACACTGCCTTACTACTTGTTTGATGTGTTCTGTTATAATACCATCTCACTATTAAGAAATAATACGAAGGGTTGGTCCAGCGCCAGAAAATTAGGCTGGAATGCTCAGATATGGCACTGGAGTGTAAGAATTGGGTTCATATCCCGCCAGTGCAATACAATTTTGGTTCGACATGGAGGTTTTCACTGTGGTATTCTCAGCCTATCATAAAGCGATTGATGGTGCATTTCCATAAAAGGCACCTTTCTCATCATGGGGATTAATGTGTGGCTCGAACATGGAGTAAAACAGTTACTACCAAGAATAAAACGCGGGTTGAATAGTAATTGATAAAGCAAAATATTATTCATCAAATTCAAACCTGCTGTTTCAGAGGAAGAGCTAAAACAAACCAACTCAGGCGACATTGACTGGTGACCATGATTCTCTTTGGAAAATCATGATGCTTCATATTTAATATGTTTCTGTAACAGAGTCTAATATTTAATGTATGCTCTTTGGTGGAATGTGATGCTCTTTTTTCAAATATTTTTCTATGATCGTGCATTCTCTCATTTTAAAAATTGGCTACACACATTATAAAAACATACTGGTATTAAAATGACTTTGAATTATATCATCCATTTCAGTGGCCGCATGGTCTAAGGCGCTACTCTCGCAATAGACAAGACTGATGATGACGGGGAGATCAAGGTTCGAATCTCAGTCGGGTCTACTGAGGGTGGTTTTTACAAAATGGTTTTCCACTCTACCTCCACGAAAATACGGGTACACTTCCTACAGATATAACCTTTCTAATCCCTAAAACCTTTATCGTAATTAGTACATAAGCGTATAACCCGTACGATTGTTAAGATGCAGTACTAAAAAAATCATCCTAGTGTTTGATTTATCTTTTGCTATTTTATACGTTCAATTACACTAATGTGGTATGGATGAAGAAGGTATAATTTTAAGGAAATGTAACCACATATGTGTGGTGGAAAAGTGGGAAACTTTTTAGGAGAAACAACCTTCATCAAGGATTTGAACCCTTATATTTCCATCACAATCAAACTTTACTTCATGAGCTTAACATTTAGTTTTTATGCGCACAAATGCCGGGAACTAAATATTAACGAGCTCAAATTTTTTGGGGAACCACAATTTTTGGTACCTATGTCTTTGTATTTAACTGTTTTGTTTGCTTTTTTTTTTTTAATTAATAACTAAAACTATTCCAAACATTTCTGCTTAATCTTCTTTTCCTTATTTTATTATAAGCCAGTAGAAGTACATGGCAATGCCCGGGGTAACCACGCAATAAATTGAGTGACTACCCCAGAGAACACTTTTTTTTTTGCTTCAAACAAACAGAAAAAAAAATTGTTTTTATTTCTTCTGATCCTGTTTTTAATAAATTTAAAAGGATCCAATGAAAATTTTAAAATTCCATTTTTGAGGTTCACATGTTTCCCTATTTAAATGTTTATTTGAAAACTGCGTGATGGTATTGAAATGGACCACTGTCGTTTCATTCAAGTGTGAATCGGCCCTAATAGTTTTCCCCCACCTGAGCGCATGGACCAATAACTATCTTCTTTAAAGGCAGGTCTCAATAGGAAGATCCAAATCTGATATATATGAAAATTACTGATGTCATTTGTTCAGAAGTTGTCACTTTTGACAGATGGTGTCAATCTTGATGGATTATGGTATATTTTGAGAAGAGTGGTTACCCAACGTTTAGCTTAAATATTTATTAAAAGGCTCCAACTAAAGCGTCCAAATTATAAAAAATACCTTTGTAGACAACAGTACAATTTTCAAAGGAATGGCCCTTATTTGACAGCAAGTAAAGCTACTGGATATACTTTCACGTATCCATACGTCAAGTCATGTAATCTGAAGCAATCCTTTTTGATAGATATTATCAACTATAAAATAACACTAGTAATAAAGTTAAATGTGATCAATGTTTTTCATAAAAAAAGTTTGTGTTTCAATGAAAATATTACTGAATAGTGGGATTTCGCTAAGAAGGAGCTTTTAGGAAAGAGCTTTTAGAAACCTTTTTTGTGGTCAACATTGATACTAATGGTGTTTTGTAAAAGTCTTGATAAAATCATTCTAAAGTGATAGCTGAAGGTCACGTGACCTTAGACGTATGAGTACGTGAAAGTATGTATAGTAGCTTTTCTAGCTGGCAGATAAGGCTATTTCTATGAGAATTTGACTGTAGCAATGAGTTGCTTACAGTGTGGAATTTAAATGTTCATTTCAGTGTCTATGTATCACTTAGAAAATTGTTTATTATTTGAGACAAATACAAAATTTTAATATGTACCTAATAGTGTTTGTGACAAGGTTAACTATAGGTAAAATAAAATTAATATAGGCCCTAACATACAAACAGAATTGTAAAAAATTTAAAGAAAATACGAATTTTTTTTTTTCAAAGAGGATGTTAGATCTTTTTTCAAAATGTTTATTATGAAAACTGAGTTTATATATGCTAACGTCCTTAAATAATCATCCGCAGTGGTTATCAAACAGTTTAAGGCGTCAATATTGCCAGTGACGGGGAGATCGGGGATCAAATCTCGGCTGGATACACTGGTAGAAAACGTGTTTTCAAATATAAGCATTGTATTACGTTTTATTGGTTTATATTGGTTTTATTTTTATTCAAAAATATATTTTTTGTTTCAGAACTGAACAAAGCTTCACTTATTAAAATTATATAGAAGCCAACTCTAAAAAAAAGAGCTTTAGTCATGGAATATATTTTATAAAAAAATATTTTATAAACCTAGATTTAAAAAATTAATAACTTTCATACGATTTAAAACAATTATTCTCTTTGTTTTATTGTGAAAACCCATATTTTATTAAATAACTCAAATGAAAATTGCAAACAAATTAACTAACAATTTCTCAATTTCTATTATATTTTAGACTTTAATTAGCACAAGTGTTTCAAGAAAAAGCTGGGTGTTCCTCCTTAATATATGTTTCTGTGATTTTACCATCCTCATTACCAGCTAATGCGGATGAATTTCCTCTAAGTTACCCTCACTATCATAATCCCTTAAATTAATTCATCAATTTATATCATTTTTAACTCACCACGTCTAGGCTTTCGGTATTTACTTAAGCTAATGGAGAAGAAATGAGGTAGATAAATTTTAAAGAGGGGGG
>CABFWO010003037.1:65547-92050 GCA_902155825.1 Timema genevievae | reverse complement strand
ATATATATATATATATAAATCGGAAACTATTGGTCTGATAAAAATATATATTTCAAATAAAGATTTTTTAATTGTTTTTAGGTGCTGCAACTTTACAATGGTAAGTTATTTGGTATCTCAAATAGATGAAGAGAGATGATCAAAATTGTAAATTTCCGTTTCTGTAAAATACCCTCAAAGTCATTTTCATACAAGATTGAATCAAAATTACTTGAGCGGAATTCAAGAAAATCTATTTAACTCTTTTTTGCCCTTTAGTAAACTACTATCAGAAAAAAAAATATCGAAAATCTGCCTCTGTTAGATTCTATCCCGTGGTCTCTACTATACGTGTGCAAAGATACAACTTTCTAGGTCATCTGTGGGGGCCTCTAGAGGGTGTGGAATGACTCACACACACAAATTATATTTAGAGATAAGATTATATTTCAAAATAGTTATTGATAGGATAAACTATATTATTTTACCTGTTCTCTTCCGTTTCATAGTTTCGTTGTAAAGCACTTAGTTTATTGTAGGTTACTTGGCTCACTCTTAACTGGAGCCATCATAACGTTTGTCTACCTGGTCCTTTTGTGTCGACTGCTTTTCTGTCGAGCACTTGAACCTCCTAAACTTAAGTTTGTCGATCACTTGAATCCCCTATACTTGAGTTTGTCGATCACTTGAACCTCCTATACTTTAGTTTGTCGATCACGTGAACCTCCTATACTTAAGTTTGTAGATCACTTGAACCTCCTATACTTTAGTTTGTCGATCACTTAAACCTCCTATACTTCAATTTGTCAACCAGTTGTACCTACTCGTGTCGACCCCTTGTACCACCTAACCTTCCAAATATTTGTTTTAAATGTGACCACTTTTTTGTAGACCACTTGAACCTCCTATAATTGGGTTTGTTGACCAGTTGTACCTACTCGTGTTGACCACTTGACGCCCTCAGTATTCCAAATTTTTGTCGACCACTTTTCTGTCGACCACTTGTATTGCTCCCAATACTGCCACTAGAATGCGGGGCTATCAGTTCGCCCACAAACCGCGCCGCATTCGAGCTTAGATGTATTTGAACCCTAAACGAACAAATCGTTAATTTTCTTGGCCGTAGTAGGAATCGAACCTTGGATTTTTATCTTAGTAGTCAGACACGTTACCAGACAGGCCAGAGTTTGGTAAGTTGGGCTAGCTGCAGTCCAATTTTAATAGTAAGAGCCTTATAATGACAGGTAGAAAAGTGACTTAAATATTTTTAATAGTTATATAACATAAATGATGGCCACAAAAAAGTTTGAATAATTTCTAAGAATTAATTTCTACAATAGTTTTACCATAGTATAGTCACTAGGATCATAATTAATACTATTCACGTCCCTCCCCCTGTTCTCTTAAGGTATTTATAGCTTGATTTTCCTGCTAATAGACATTTAAACACCTTTTAGAAAATACAAACTTATTTTGTTGTAATCTACTTTGATAACATTTTACCACATTATTATTGCTATTAGAATTACCTGGAGGCCTAGGGGTAAGGTGGCAGACTTCTGTGCTGAGGGTCCGGGGTTCAATCCTTGGTCTCAGCACGGATTTATCCAAACCCTTCCTTCACCTCTGACAAGACGTGTATTAATCACAACTTGTGAATGTGTGGAGTGCCGTGCCTCCACCGTAGTTCGGATCCCACGTTAAACTGTAGGTCCTCCATTTCATCTCACAATCACCCTACCATTACACATTAGCGTAAGTGCGTACAACCCGAACGAGTATTAAGACGCGGTGCTAATAATAATTATTGTTATTCTAGATATATTAATGATTCTATAAAAAGTGACAGCTTCAGGGCACATGGCTTGGCGTAAAGTAGATATAGCTTTTCTTTCTGTCAGACATTTATATAATTAAGATAATTGTTGAATAACTTCAAGTTTCTCATCAGTAACAATAGAGGGAGGGTATGTTCATATCCAATGGCTGATCCCACCGCCAGACCGAGTCTACCAGTGGTGCGACTTGAACCAGTGTAGCACGCACCAGACAACCAGGATGTCCCTAGTGTTGACCTTGAAGTACAGAGTTCCCCGGACATTGAGGAACTAATTGCTCACGAGACTAATTTATGTTCTGTACGAGACAGTAGCACGCGGCGGCCCGAGTGAAGCGTTGTTACCGTGTTTTAGTATGCATGCCGCGGTCCGGCGTGGGGTTTGGGTCCGCGGGGTAACAAGGTTGGCGAGATACACACACAGGTTCCTACTGGTGGTCACGAGGCCTAGGGAGATAGACTGGACTTCCGATGATGGGGGGAAGACGTGGTTCGAATCTCACCCAGGTTTCCCAAATGTGATTTTCCCATACCTCCTTCATGCTAATGCGGGGAAAATCACTCTTAAGGACGTTGACTATTCGTTGAATTCAAAGCTATTTTGCGAATCGGGTTGCATCTAAACTTGACGCACCTACGCAATCTACGCACGATCACACTTATACACCAATGTACGGATTAGAAAGAGAGGGGAGAAAGTGAACAGTTACTCCTGCGAGGCTTCTGGTTTACCAGCCGATAACACTTTCCCTCTCCCGCTGATGAGTATACACACTCACTATACGTATTTGCGTCTTGAAGACATTTACTTGTTTTTTAAACTTTACTTTTTATTGTTTTCTATTATAGATAGACATATGCTTCCACAGTCCTTTTCAATCTACATCCTGGCAGGTAGTTTCCTACCGAACATTTTCGTGTCCAAGCCAAATAGCCCAAGTTGTAAATTATTTATAAAAAATACGTTTATAAAAACTAATTCAAGATAAAAACAATAATTTTGTGGCCCTGTAAGATTATTTAAAGAATTATTTAAGAATTTATGGTTTCTATTTCAACAATGTATCTAAAATTCACCGAATAGGACGCAAATTCATTAACATTAGAAATCCTATCTTGACCTGCTATGACGCAACGTTCTTAATTTAGCCATGTTTGTTTCTGATTGGCTGAGCGAAAGCCAACGTTATTAGTAACCATAAGTGATGGACAATGTCAATCTCCCTACGACAAGCGGGTCCGGCAATTCCGACATCCGACTGCATTCAACATTACGACTGATCCTAGACGAGCCATAGCTTGAAATATTAGAATAACACCAACTATGAATATCATAAACTAATAATACATTTGTTGAACGTTCATTAAACAACACCTTGAAGATGTTAATCTTATTATTTATTGTATTATAAGAATTTGTAAAGCATAATAAACAAATTTTTTGCGTACTGTAGCTATCAAATGCATCGACACTGACCAAGTCCATAGGCTGGAAACAGTAATGGGTGTAAAAGTTATCAAATATTAAGCCTACAGGAAGATGAAAACAAACAACAGTCGTATAATCTCATAGACTTCGACGCAAGTATGGACGTGGATCTTTAGTACTATTTTATTCAGTATAACTTTTAGGTAGATATTTCACGATACCTGTTTTTCTTGATTACGATTCTTAAGATAGCCTCGATTTTTCCGATTTCGATTCCATAAAATTTCCTATTTTATTAGTTTACCAAGCTTCCAATTTCATGAAAAAACCCCCATACATATCTATTCAACTTCATAGCATCACAGCAAAAAAAAAAACTAAAAAAATGTAAATTTTAACTAAAAAAATCATGTCTAGTTTTAACAAAGAAAAAGATTCGTATTATCAAGTATTAAAACATACCATACCTAATAAATAAAATAATTTGGGATTACAATAGTAAACATGTATTTTTACCTACAAATAAAGCCCGAGTCAAATATTTATAAATAGTTAAAAAAATTTTTAATAAACAACAGTCGAAAACGCAAGCCTTTTAAATTAACCAAATAAGGTCGTTAACTAAACCAAATTATATATAAAATAACGGCAAATAAACTAATTATGAGATATAAACGATTTGTTACTATTCATTCTGAATTTTGCCTTTTTCTTAATTGCTAGTACTTTCATTGAAAGCTAAGAATCAAAGTACCAATATTCTCGATTCTTTAAAAACCAGTAAGAATAGAGGTATCGAAGAATCGAGTTTAGCATTTCTACTTTTAATATATTATGACGGGCTTAGAGCAATAATTTGCTATAACACAAAATAATTATTATGCGATATTAATATTCGAGAGTTTAAAAAGTGGTTTATAAGCCTGAATAATTCTACTTTTGTACTTAATGGATACAAACTTTGAGCCTTCAGAAATCAATACAGATAATCTTTTATCTAGTAAGGAAGTATAGGAACACAATTAAATATTAACTACAACTGTTACAGTGTTGTTGTGACCTAGAATATTACTCTCCCAAGCCATTCATATGTGCTCCACGTCTTACTACCCATCCGTGCTATTAGAATATTTACAATTATTGGGTATGTATGAGCAGTTAGTTATTAAAGAAAATCACAGGCATTAGCTCACGGACAAAAGATGAAAAACCAATTTTTATAAAAAGTAATTCGCGACGCAGCTGCTTGGGGTCGAGCCAAGCTCGCCAATTGAGAGTCGAGGGAGCAAACAAGTCACAAACCATTGTCACCACCACTATTCACAGAGTAATAATGTTGATTAATTATTAGTATTATCGTAAACTGTTGCCATTGTCTCGTCTGGAAGTGTTGATTACATATATCGCTGCCATGACAGTTCATCGCTGACATGCGCTTGGTCGCTAGTCCGCGGTTGATATGATACAGGTTATTAATGAACTAGGGGCGGCGGGATCACAAAGGATTCTCCGACAACATGATCATATATACTATGTGTTCTCTCAACTTGAAATCTGTTAAAACATCAATTCTTCGGTAAATGGGGAGCCGAGGTAATGGACATTGCTATTTATGCACATGAATTCTAATTACAGCTTTCAAGAATATGTGGCTTCGAAATGCTATCAGCTACCAAAACATTTACTCGATTATTAACATAACCCAGATGAAATCGGACCCTGAAAGGTAGCAGTTTTACCTTGATCGATTACACTATGGCCCTATGTTAAGTTACGCCATAGTGGAAACGTGCAAGGTAAGCGTATTAACTTTCAGGGTAAATGAAGGGTTCATGTAACTGATCTATATTCATAACAAAATTACATTCTTTTGGATGTTCTTTTCTTTCGACTGCTCCATTCAAATATTTAGTTTTTTAAACGTACTAATAATATTATTTTTTTATAAATTAATTTACTTATAGCTAACAATATTTATTTTATGACAAATCCTTTGTGATCTCGGCAAATAATTAACATTTTCTTCACTAATAATAATAATAATAATAAATAATAATAATAATAATAATAATAATAATAATAATAATAATAATAATAATAATAATAATAATAATAATAATAACAACAGCAATCCTACAGTGGGAATTTTGAATAAGAATTTTCAGGGAGCTCTCTCTTAGAAATGGTGATGGTCCATGATATTATTCTGACAATTAAAGATGTCCAATTTTACACTAGGATCTAGAAACCCTAAATACTTGAAGATCATCAACGGAAAAAAAACTAGGCCTACTTTGGCGAATTAGAGCGCACATTGCTCAATGGACATTGTTAACCGTACTCGCAATGACGTTTGACATACATAGGTACATTCTCACTATTAAAACTAACGAGAAATACGGACACTCTGTATATTGTATTATTGTTCCACTTACCTAGTAAGGATATCCAACTTATTTCGACTACCTTCAAACAATCTGCTGGAACCGCCATTGGGCGGAAGAATTGTAGTTCGTGCCGGCAGATGTCTCAACTACGCACGCTTGTCTAATAGGGAACTATATAATATTTTGTTGTTTTATTTAAGGGATTAATTATTCATCCATTGAGATTGTTATAACAATTACTAAGGGTCTTAGTAATTTAATGTATAATAATTGTTTAAATACAAGTTAATATTATAATCAAGTATGGGCGTAGTTCGGGAAGCATCGTGTAAGCTAGTACCCATCTAGCAATCAACTTTCGATGCAATTCTATTTTGGCAATGGTCACTGTTGTTGACATCTACTTGTTTGTATATTTTCACTATCTCTAGTTGGTTATGATTACAATTGATTGTATCTATTGTATTTCAATTTTAAGAGATATTTACCACTCTCGGAATTTATAAGTGCAATTATATATATATATATATAGTCTAGTAATAATGCAAATATTTCTACTGTTTTTCTACTAGCTCAATTTACTAATTATGTAGAGAAGGGTATGGGCCACATACATTATTACGGTGAAAGCAAACTTTTCAGAAATAATACTAAGTATTTCAAGTCAATATATAATACTTTAGAATTATTACTGAAATAAAAAAAACATTACTACTAAAAAATATAATATTCATGTTGGATATTTACTTACGTGTCTCCATTTTGTAGATGATGGCAGAGATTTTCTGAATGATTAAATCTTGTTTTTAAGATAATTTTTTAAATATTGTACTAATAAATTCATCAAGTAAAAGATATTTTATTTTTAACTCACACTGAAAATGTATTTTATAAATCAAATTTGAGCATTAATTATTTAACCCTCCGAACTGTTTTATCTTCGTCACCAAAGACAACATCAAATTTAGTTATAGGAGGGTCTCAGTGTATTTCATTGTGATTAAAAAAAATTGTTTGTACTATGACACTGATTGTTCACTTTTAACCGGGGTTATTTTATTGTGTAAGTTATTAAATATTGATGCAATACAAACATACCAGCATTCACACACTTTAAAGTCACATCTTACCCGAGCCACCCTAGTTTTCCAGTGATATTCCTTTCACAGCGTACTCCAAGTGGTCCAGCAACAAATCCTGAGATCAAAGATTTAGTCTCTCGACATTATTATTATTATTATTTTTACTTTTAGCACCGCGACTTACAACCCTTTCGGCTTATATGCTTATGTACTAACTACGCTAATGGTTTTAGAGATTAGGAAGGTTATATCAAAGGAAAGGTACTTGCGTTTGCGTGGAGTGAGAGTAAAATATCATTTTGGAAAAACCACCCTCACTACACCTCGATAGAGATTCGAACCTTTGTTTCCCCGTAATTGGCAGTCGATTCTACTTCAAGAGTAGCGCGTTAGACCACACAGCCACCGAAGCGGTTCACTCAACATTATTAAGTTATTCTGAAAATTGAAAAATGACACCTGGACACGGGAATCGAACCCAGGACCTCTGGCTTAGTACGCCAATGCTCTAACCACTGAGCTATCCAGAATTCGTCCCGTGCCCTGGATCATTCTTCACTCATATTTTAAGGCAGAGTCTATGATGGACTTAGCTCTGGCTATTAATTCTTAATATGTGCGATCCCGTATAATTTAATAATTGTGCAAATGGCAGCATAATGCCAACTACCGAGTCGAAGATGGCTGCGTTATCCGATGGCTCGTGATATTAATATAATCACATATTTGTAGCCGACGATTTCCGCTAAGTTCATCATAGACTCTGCCTTAAAATATGAGTGAAGAATGACCCTGAGTACGGGACGAATCCTGGATAGCTCAGTGGTTAGAGCATTGGCGTACTAAGCCAGAGGTCCCGGGTTCGATTCCCGTGTCCAGGTGTCATTTTTCAATTTTCAGAATATGATATCTAGGTGGAGTAATCCCCACTAATAAGCATAAATAATATAGCTCTGGCTCTTAATTCTTATTATTAAGTTAGGTGAAGAATCAGCCAGTGGGCAGGGTCCCACGAACAAATAATTTATCTGTGAGAGCCAGTCCTGTCAGGTATTCAAGAACGACCAAGTTAAAGGTTAAGAAGAGGGTTGAAGGGCTAGAGTAATACTAGTGGAATTAATAGCTAGTAGGGTTCCACAATTTGAGCTTTTCTTTTGCTTGGATAATACAAGTGTAGAAATAGTATATGTGCGTTAAAAGAAACACATTAAATAAAATCATAAAAAGTATATATAGAAATCTCCCTTAGTTCATTTTTGTTTGAAGAATGTTTCATTATCTTTCATGAGGTCCTAGAGATTCTATTAATTACCATTACAGCAACATTCCTCAGGCCTTTACTAATTAATTGGAGCTTGTTAAATTATTGAGCGGGCAGATTTCACCGCCAGATAGAAGAGATTGTTAACGAAAATAATTACAAGTTGGAAGAGCAAAATATTGATTGTGCAGTACTGAACTGCTTAAGTGAAGGTATGAGATGAATGGTTTTTACTCACCATGTTAATGTGGTAAGAATGAGGAAGGTGAAAATAAAATGTACCAGTATTTGTGTTGAGGGAGATTAGGGAACCATTAAAGGAACATCTCTATCAGTACACCTGACCGGTATTTGAATCACGACTTCTCCATCATCCGAAAACTAAAATGGATTAGATTAGGATTTAGACCCCGTGCCTACTAAAGTAGAAAATGGAAAATAATGAACGCTTATTTTTGGGCTTACAAAGTTAGTTTTTAAATGGAAAGATCAATTTTTCTCTTTGTAGGGTTAATGCATTTTTCTGATATAATTTTAGTTTCCTTACGCAAGAACCAATGCTTTATTGAAATATATAATACTTAATACTAGGCTTTTAATGCAAACATATATTTACTAAATATATTACAGCCTTAATATGAAAACAAATGTGAATATCATTTTATAAATGCAGTTAATTATTTCATTACAATTTTTTTATCATCGACAGTTTATATTTTTTTTATTATAAGTAATTGCCGTTAAGCTGATTTTGGTATAACTTAAAGATTTTAACACCCTTGGTAAACATACACTTGAAATTCCTGAATTATTCAGCACTTGCTTCGGCCACCATCGATGATTTTTGGAAGATTATTTCCTAGCTTCGTAGGAACCGTAGTTTCAACGGCAAAAAGTTTGTAAAAATAAATAGTACGGAACTCCTCACGGAATTTCTCGTTCTATTGTTTAAAAATGGAGTTATTTATTCAAAATTCTTAATATAATATATACTAGCGAGCCCGAGAATAAATTGCGCTATACATAGGCCTACGTAAAACATTTTTAGACTCAAGGTTTTAAATTTTATAATTCTGTTTAAAAAAATTAAGTCTTCATTTTATATTTGGACCAATAAAAAATATGTATATTGCGTCCCAAAGGGCTAACACTTTGTTTTAAAATTTTGACTTTCGGTTAAAATTTTCGGCATTTTATTGGGGGAGGCAAATCTTATGGTTATCGCATTGCTACTAAGTTTCTATTTTATAATTTTTGACCAATAAAATAGGTAATAATTGATTATTGAGTCAAAAATGAGAGAAATAGATCATTGCTGAACCAGGGGTGGATCCAGGAAGGGGCCATGTGGGGCGCGTGGCCCCCTTAAAGAAATTAAACCAATTAAATCAATGTTAAAGTCACTACTATCCGGTGAAAACATGGAAAGATATTTTATAAAGATATAACAACAATCTTAATATAAAATAAAAATTAAAATAGGCTATTAATTTCTAAAACAACATTCAATTTCGCTCACATATTATTATATTTATAATATTTTGAAACGTAAAAGTAATATTTACTAACGATACAATTTGTTTTCTTATCAGCAGATAGCTGTAAGATATAAATGTGATGTTTTTAAAGAGCCCAGGAATGTACCGCCTTCAAGCTGTCATGGTGAGTTTAAAGGTCTACCCGTTGTCAACGGTCTGATGTGATCCACCAGATGGAGTGACGGTTACACTTGTACTTGAGCACTTAGCTCATTTGGCTGGATCAGTGTTCATTGCACGTGTGCAAGCTTGGGTTGGACAGGTGCGCTGGCCGTAGTGTGAGAGCATGCCATTCTATAGATATGTACTACTAGGAAAACCTGTCATTTCCTACAAGAGCTAAACCTGCCATTCCACATATACTGCTGAGATAAACCTGCCATTTCATACATGCTGCTGGGATAAACCTGCCATTTAATACATGCTGATGGGATAAACCGGCCATTCCACACATACTGCTGAGATAAACCTGCCATTTCATACATGCTGCTGGGATAAACCTGCCATTCCACACATAGTGCTGGGATAAACCGGCCATTCCACACATACTGCTGAGATAAACCTGCCATTTCATACATGCTGCTGGGATAAACCTGCCATTCCACACATAGTGCTGGGATAAACCTGCCATTCCACACATATTGCTGGGATAAACCTGTCATTCCACACATACTGCTGGGATAAACCTGTCATTCCACACATAGTACTGGGATAAACCGGCCATTTCATACATGCTGCTGGAATAAACCTGCCATTCCACTCATACTGCTGAGATAAACCTGCCATTCCACACATACTGCTGAGATAAACCTGTCATTCCACACATACTGCTGAGATAAACCTGTCATTCCACATATACTACTGAGATAAACCTGCCATTCCACACATAATACTGGGATAAACCTGTCATTCCACACATATTGCTGGGATAAACCTGTCATTCCACACATACTGCTGGGATAAACCTGTCATTCCACACATAGTGCTGAGATAAGCCTGTCATTCCATACATACTGTTCGTATAAACCTACCATATAGTTTTAAGACATTTTACCAGAATCGTCGTAGAGGTAGATTTGGAAAACATGTATGAAAAAATACCTTCAGTGAACACATCCTGGATTTGAACTTCAATCTTCCCGTTACCAGCAGTCCAGTCTAATGCGATAAAGGCCCGTCATACCATGCGATAATCGATTTGGGTTTTAATTTAATAAATTAACGAGTTATTTATTTACTAAATACACATACGAATCATATTATGATGATTAAAACTTCCTAAATAGTCCTTTCTTTGAATTTCGTGTCACTCATGTGTGATACGATCAGTGGTAGTTTAAGGAGTAAGACTGATAATATACTGGATTACAATTTTCTATTCCCTCTGCGACAAAGTACATGTTTTGAACTGCTTTGGTGGTCATATGATCTAAGGCGTCACTCTCGTGTTGGACTAGACCTCCGATGACAGGGAGATTGGGGTTCGAATCTCAGTCAGGTGTAATGAGGTTTTTTTTTCCAAAATAGTTTTCCACTCTCTTCCCATCCACGAAAATACGGGTACATTTCCTCTAAATTCAACCTTCCTTATCCATAACTCATTGGCGTAGTTAGTACATATGTGTATAACCTGAAAAGGTAGTAGCAAGTGCTAAAATAGCATGTTTCGAGGATTGTGACTATATTATTATTGTTAGCACCGCGTCTTACTACCCGTTCGGGTTGTACGCACTTACGCTAGTGTGTCATGGTAGGGTGATTGTGAGATGAAATGGAGGACCTACAGTTTAACGTGGAATCTGAACCACGGTAGAGGCCTGGCATTCCTCACATTCACAAGTTGTGATTAGTACACGTCTTGTCAGAGGTGAAGGAAGGGTTTGGCAATCAGATAAATCTGTACCGGGACCAATTGTGACTATAACAATATTTTATTGAACTTACTACATACAAACTTATCTTTCTTAATACATTTAATCTTTATTGATAACACATGTTTGTGTGTTTTATAATCTTTTCATAAAATTTCTTGTCAAATAATCAGTATTTTAACTATAAAATGTAAAATTCAATTTTAATTAAGTAGGGTATGTATTCTGTTTAATAAAAGTATTACTATATTCTTTTAAGTGAAACAAACATAATATGATTATAGCTTCAATTGAAAAATTGGTGATTTAACTATGAGTTAATTTACACATGCTTCAACGTCATAACATACAGTTCACTTAACAGTACAAATATTAGACACGTGAAAATTCGTTAATATAATATCTATGTAAAAAATGTTAAAATTTTTAATAAATTACTAATTATGAAGTTGGTAAGTAAACAAATGTGATAAGTATTAACTTTGTAAGTTATTTAATATGTTAAATGATATTAAATTATTAAGTACTTATTGATAAAGAGAAAGACAATTGTTAAAATAACATAATTCAATAGTAAAAAGTGGAGAAAATTTGTTTTGTTATAAAATGTCTTATTATATTCTATTAAGTAACAAACACATATGTAATTATTTGAAAAATCTTGATTTGAAATAATACTGTAAGTTAAATGACAACGATTTAGTTATTGTGACATAAAATACACACAAAACATATATAGTTAGTTCATAAATTGGAAAGAACACGTTAAAATAATTATAAATAAAATATTAGAACTTCCAATAGGTTAAAATGCACATCAAGTTGGCAGGTTTAATAATAACTTACAAAGTTAATACTTATCACATTTGTTTACTTACCAACTTCATAATTAGTAATTTATTAAAAATTTTAACATTTTTTACATAGATATTATATTAACGAATTTTCACGTGTCTAATATTTGTACTGTTAAGTGAACTGTATGTTATGACGTTGAAGCATGTGTAAATTAACTCATAGTTAAATCACCAATTTTTCAATTGAAGCTATAATCATATTATGTTTGTTTCACTTAAAAGAATATAGTAATACTTTTATTAAACAGAATACATACCCTACTTAATTAAAATTGAATTTTACATTTTATTTTTATAAGTGTTCCTTACTAAACAATCTCCAAAATGTTTTTCAAAAAGTATTTTAACTAGTTTGGTTTTGCCTGTGACAGAGAGCTCGGGGTTCTAATCCTTACCGGTTGTATTGAAGGCGATTTATTACTGAGAGAGACCCGGAAATTGGAGGCCATTGGAATGAACATTTTTAGGAGTATGTTAGCTGTAACTAGAAGAAAACAATGTAATATTGAAATTATTAGCATTAATTTAATACCCTTTTCTGTCCCACAAATAGCACCGGTTACTGGAGTACATTATATAGTAGGGGAAACAAGACTAAGATGGTATGAACATGTAATAAGGATGGAAATAAAAGCATCTCAATGATGGAGATGAAGTATGAATGAAAAACCCACAAGGAAGACCGAGAATGATGCGAGAGGAGAATATAACAGCAAGTGTGCGATTGAGATGAGAAGAATGGAGGCAAAAAAGGAGGAAGAATGGTGGAAAGAAAGAGGAATATGGAGGCATTTCAATAAACTGACCCGGTTACACGCTGAAAACAGTTAATATTGAAGATGATGATTTTCTTCTCTCTCTCAAAACCAATACCGCTATATTCTCTCTAAGCTATACACTCTTCATCTGTACTCAGGTAGTTTAACTAAAGGCATACATACAGAATATGTTTGCAAACAAAATAAATCTTAATTTGAAATATTTTTAAATATCTAATCCTCTTTGTTTCACCCACTTTAAAACCCCGGTCGGGAGATTACACCTGCTGAGCCATCGACACCGGTCGCTGGAAGATAGTGGAAAGTTCTGCGCACGTCTAACTCGATGTTGCAAGTCACAGATGGGCAGCGGCCTTTAAACCGATCCGTAACGTTTTTACCAACTGGTGTCACCCCCCCCTACCCCCATCTTCTGCCTCCGGACAACAACACCAACACTTGCAACGGTTTAATGGTGCATTTTTAAATGCTATGAATGCCTGTGAGAAAAATAATAACTACATGTAAGTGTAACGATTAAAAACCTTTGCATCCTCCAGGGACGTTATTAGGTCAATCAGATAAAACAAGAATTGTGTACTACATTTTACTACGCGTGCCTATTTATACTGAGGGGTAGGAATGACAAAAGACTATTCTAGAGTAAATGTACCCCCATCCCCCCATTTGAATGTATGGAGAGTGGGAGGCCTTTAAGAAAAAACCACCCTCAGTACATCCAACCGGGATTCGAACCCCGATCTACCCGTCATTGTCAATCTATTATTTTGCGAGATTGCTGCCGTTAATACACGTGAACATCGACGTGGTAGAGCAGCTATAAGTTGTGTGTTAGGGGTGATAGTGGACGAGTGGTTAGTACACCTGACTCTTAGCTGTTAAGCTGGGGTTAGAACACACTACGATAAGCCGACCGGTGTTATTTTTAATCCTTTCTCCAGGAAAATACTGAATAAGAATGTACAGTACATACATTCACCCACCTTAGTTTAATTCACTAAAATTTAGCACCGATAACAGCAAGAACTATTCAATATTCTTGTCCTTTTACTTTAGGTTCATTTTAGCCTGAGATGTCCACATGATCACACTAATGGGGCAGGGATGAGGAAGATAAAATTATAGAGAAATGAACCCGCAATTTCATGGAGGCAGAGGGAGAAAATATTTAGGAATAAAACAATCCGAGTTCACCCGTTCAGTATTCGGACCTCAACATCCTCCCGCCTACTGAGTCTAATGTGACTCTGGGACCTTCATCCCTGTACCAGCGATCTTGTCTAAAGCAGCTTAGTGGGATATTTGATACAATACTCATTGTTTATTGCTGGCTCGTTACAAGTAATCCTTACATTTAAACCTGGATCCATTCTCTCTGCAAAGTTAGATGACACTAAACATATAAATATCTATCATTCTGTAAGCATTTTAATATTAATTTGAAAATTGTAAGACGCGGAAAAGTCATAGTATGGTGAGAAAAGTCTCATTCTTCAAATTGTAGAGACCGGATGGAGATAAAAGTATTCCTCTAAAGTAAGTATAAAATTATATGTCTGAAGATTATAATGCAGTGAAATAAATTTAAAAACAATGTGTGTTAAAAGCCCAAAAATCAATTGCTCAAAACACTCCCTTAAATTCGCCCCTTGTAGAAAACATGACGTTAGAGCCCCTATCTACACCCAATATCATCGCTGAGGAAACTGCAGATTTTATGAAGAAACTATTTATCTTCTCTCTCTCTCTCTCAGTTAACTGTTGCCAAATCTCCTCGCTTTCAATTATGTCGGAAGGTGGTGAGCTGGGGTAAGAAAGAGCTACTGGCAACCTCGACGGATCAGCGTTGCGAAATTTGTCTTAAATTAAGGGAAGATTGACCACACGAAACCAAGAGAATGACAACCCTGTTTCCCAATAGTAGCCATGCAGTTGATTCAGAGATGATAATTATTAAGTGTATGCCTGGACTTGGACCCAAACCATAGATGGTGTAGGTTTATGTTTTCTCAAAGTTTCCTCCTACCAGAATCCTTCTACTCACGCCAAGACCTAGCTTGATTATTTTTATTTTTGAACCACGCCCTTCTAGCCTTACGGGCGATCCGCGACTATTTACTCTAATAGGATATAAAGAATAATTTGCACGGAGAGAGAGTGGGAAGTCCCGTAGGGTATAAACCCCCTTATTACGACTGAAAGAGATTCAAACTTTGACCTCCCGATCCCTGGAAATCCAAACTATAATATGAGCTTGACGTTTAGTCTGCGTACCACCGGTGCGAGTATGCCACCAAATATAATATTATCTATAATATTTGATTGATATTTTATAGGAGGTGTGGATAAGGTATATTTGTAATTGTAAATAGTTAACAATCCTGGGAACCTCATCAGTAAAAACATGTACAAAGGCACCATTCTCGTCATGTCTGGTTTTCAGCTGATGGTCAAAGTTATTGCTCGAATCACGACTGGGAGTACTTTGTTGTTTTCTAAACGGGTTTTGATTCGTTCCACGAATACGTGGGTACACTTAGTCTAAAATGTACCTTCTCTATCCCATCATCAATCAATCTATCTTATATCTTCTTTTAGTTATATTAATAAATTAAATTTTTTTTTCTGTCATGAACGTTGAGTGATATCTGCCTTACACAGAGGTTTGAAATTTAAACAATACTAGCCCATGTGCACAAACATGTGCACCTCGGAGCTGGAATTTTAGATTTTTGATTTGATTTTTACTTTCTCTAGACACCTCGGAGAGAAGGTATTATGATCGTCAAAAAATTTGAACCCGAGATTTTGATAAATGTCGATGTTTTATGACCCTCTGAAAAAAAAAAAATTTTTTTTGCAATGCCGTCTGTCTGTCTATACCTCGAGCTAGAGCTGAAACTCTTTTACCGGTTGGGCTAAAACTTGGTAAGTGGGGTTTTCATAAGGTCCCCCGAGGTGTTTTGGAATTAGATATCTAACCCTAGATTTAAGGGTAATTTACTGAAGGGCAAAAAGAGAAAAAAATCGATCTTCCCAAAATTCGCTTTAGCAATTCTGATTAAATTTTATATCTAGACATTGTTTTTCACTATAAATAAGATAGCAAGTCCCATTTTCTCATGAAAATGATTTTGAGGGTACTTTACATGAGGGAGATTTTCCAATTTTCATTTTTTTCCCCAAGCTATTTGAGATACAAAATAGCTTATTATTGTATAATTGTAGTTGGCCTACTATTAAAGATAAAAATCTTTATTTGAAATATATTTTTATAAAACCAATAATTTCTTTGCTATAAGCAAATATATATACTTTTTAATTCAGATATTTGAAAATGAATTTGATTCTTTGGCTCTCTGGTGGACACAGATGTTTCTCTTTTCTCAAATTTTCTGTAACATTGTTCCTAGTTCCTAATTCCATAGAGTAGTTAAGTAACAGGGTATATTATTTCATTTATGATCTTTGGTAGTGTTTCTACAACTATGTGTAGACTTATTATTTTGTTTCACAAATATCACAGGTTTTTAATAAATGCATATTTTAAGATAAAAGCGCGAGAAAGTCTGTGCGGTGCACCGTACCATTTATTGAGGTATTTAACTTGCACTTTGTATACTGTCTTGGAGTAAAGTTCTCACCTCACGACTCGATGTTCGGGGGTTCAAACCCCAGCTGAGGTGACGGATTTTTACTGAGCAATAAAAATCCGTAGCACAACTTCTTTCTGAGGAGAAGTAAATCCGTCGGTCCCATGTCGATTGTGGCATCTAAAAGAACCCTGGAAAGTATGTGAAAAATACCTCTGCTGGCAAAATAAGTAGGCTCTTTCTCACTCACTCATAGAAATTCATGGGTGGGTGGACATATAGCCCCCTGCTCCACCTGGTATTAGCCAATCACAGAAAGTGCAACAGGGACTAGCCGCTGTAACGATTCTTTGTTACGGCCTTATGTCCCACATCGGGAGTTATAGGAATTCATAGAAAATCTATAATAACTTGCACATTATGAACATACTGATTATATCAAAATATGACCTACAAACTGACGTAAATCTAGAATCGACATAACACTCAGCTGTCAGATTATTACTGTGAGAGGGAGAACCTAATTTTTATTAAAATTAAATATTTCCACCTTGGCCATACAAGGACTCGAACCCGAAACCTTTAAGCCTAATAAGCAGACAGTCTACTGACCTAGATAGGGTAGCGGATGAAAGAACCTTTAAATACTGTTTCAATGACTGATTTGTTTTAATTATTTTATGGCAAGATTTCAGTTTATTCCCGCACACATTGAATGCCCTTATTAAACAGTTACAGAATAACCTTACATGAGCACAGTAGCTCTGCAAGTGCAAGCTCAATTTACAATGTGGGAGCATTTTTTAACTATCCATCTCATTTTAAATGAAATTTGGGAAACAGTCAAAACAGTCCCAAATATGATGTCACGTAGCTTTGCCACACACATTCATATGTTTTGCACAAGGTCAGAATTAATCATTTTATTTAATAATGTTTACATTTCGTAGTCGATGAAAGAAGAAAGAAGGTGTTCGGTCAAGTAAATGACTATTTAAATTATGTTTACATTGTTGAACCAAAGTGAGAATATCATACAAATGTTTGGCGAGACCCACAAGAAGCTTTTTATTTTTAGCACCGCGTCTTACTACCCGTTTAGTTTATACGCTTGTCTTCTAATTACGCTAATGATTTTAGGAATTAGGAAGGTTATATTTATAGGAAGTGCACCAACACTTGAGTGGAGCAAGAGTGGAAAACAATTTTTGGCGAAGGCGAAACCAACCTCGCTACACCCTACCGAGAGTCGAACCTCGTCATCGGCAGTCTAGTATACTACAAGAATAACGCGTTAGACCATCCAGCCACCGAAGCGGGCTACAGGATATTTTTATGTCATTTATTTTAGGTCGTTATTTTCAAATGAAAGTCGGCATGAATAACTTTTTTGTGAGTAGTAATTTTTTTCCAAGTATTGAACAAATCATTGAGGAAAGTGTTAAACCTATTTTAATCAAGGATGTAAAAAAAAAATCGAATTTATATTAATATTCAGCAAAAATAAAGCATTTTGAATAAGAAGTCAAGTATTTAAAAGTTAATAAACTGAAAATTTGGGCACGTCAATGTTTGGTGCAGTCCAATCCTCATAGGAAGAACCTTATCTGAAGGCTAAAAAGCTATAAGAGATAATTCTATTCATACATCAAGTCCTGTGATCTGCAGGAGTTACTTTTGATAGATATTATCCATAACTATTACCTTATCAATGATTACTGAAAAAAATAGTTTTTTTAAAGTTCCCAACAACCAAAATTCTACTTTAGCTCTAAAACACACACAAATTGTATATTTTAATGAAAAAAGGTCACTTGGTTCATACATTAATTTACCAATAAAAAATGAAAAATTGGGAAATATAACAAAATCCAATTTTGAAGATTTCCATTATTTTTCTATATATTTTACGAAACGCGTCATAGACAAATGAACACATATGCCTACAATATATTGAAAAAGAGCGATAGTCCCAAACAAGAATCACAAAGACAACAAAATATAATAAATATTTTACGGTAAATAAAGTATTCCCCTCCATCGCATAGCATACAATTACTATATTTTTATATTTGATACTCTTTTAAAATATTTATTGTAATATTTTAATCAAAGTTTGGTCAAATTTTCATATCTAAACATTAGTCTCTTTGTGAACAACTACATAAAAATTAATTAGTGATAATATTAATAGCTTTTATGTTTTTTTTTTAGTTTTGTCTGGTTTGTTTTGATCTTGTCTAACTCAACTGGTCTGTTCGTGTGTTCTACTGGCCTTGTTTATATCTTCAGGTGTGTCTGTGTTCTACTGGTTTTATCTATATCTTCAGATGTCTCGTTGTGTTCTACTGACCTTGTATATATCTTCAGATGTATCTGTGTGTTCTAATGGCCTTGTCTATATCTTCAGGTGTCTCTGTTTGTCCTACTGGCCTTGACTATATATTAAGATGTTTCTGTTTGTCCTACTGGCCTTAACTATACCTTCAGGTGTCTTTGTTTGTCCTATTGGCTTTAACTATACCTCCAGGTTTCTCGGTGTGTTCTATTGGATCTGTTTATATCTCCAGGTTTCTCAATGTGTTCTGTTGGACTTGTCTAGATCTGTGTCTCTCCTGGTCTCATGCTCTTATCTTGTTTAACTATTCTCGCTTTGTTTCTTTCTGTCCACCCTTTCCCTGTCTGGTATAGTTTAATTTTGTAGGCGTCTCTGTATTCATATCATTTTGTACGCTCGTGACGTGGCCTCGTCGCAACTAGATATAAAAAGTTTTTACCTCTACTTTACATCCCTTTTAATGAGGTGGGCTAATGTCGGCAGAGAGTCGAAGGAAGGCCAGTTGTTAATAATTCTTCCCCCTGTGGTAGTGTCCCTCGGACACGGGCCGTTGCGCGCAAGCGCAGGAAGTGACCACTGACTTCCTCCCCAACCCCTCTTGTCTGTCTAGGTTGGTGTGTGGGAACCTACCTGCAACCCACTCTCGTTCCTCTGCAGACACTTCATGGCATGTCATTCAATTCTAAACTAGCTCTTCCTTGGCTTGGTTCACGCGACGTGATTGAGTGGAGGAGCAATTAACAGCCCTTTACAAAATAACTTTCCTCTCTTTTAGAAATAATAGATATTTAATCAAATATGCTATAGCTCTTTTAAAGAAAATACACTTTTATTTACATTGCTTCACTCAAACTTAACTAATAGGTTATACAACTATATAAAAACATATTCCAAATTTAATAAAGCCATTAAGCCTTTTTCCTTAAGTTAAAAAATTACACCTGGACACGGAAATCGAACCTGGGACCTTTGGCTTAGTACGCCAATGCTCTAACCACTGAGATATCAAGGAATCGTCCCATTCTCAGGGTAATTCTCCACTTTATACCCCGTCTCCGTTTAAAAATTTACACTTCATTTATCATGAAAGATAGCGTTGTTACCTTGAAGGGTTACACTTGGCCTTCTCTTATTATCTGTACCATAGTGGAAACGTGCAAGGTAAGCTTGTTACCTTTAAAGGTAAACGGAGTGTGCTTGTCATATAGTACATTATGGAGCTCTCGTTTTTGACAGATTAGATCAATTTCCTCAGCTGAACGCCAAATATAATTAACTTGTGGCAATATTAGCTATCCTACACTATGGTTTACTTTATTATATAAATAAAGTTAAGAATAGTAATTTAGAAAAAATTTACAGTACATGTCTTGAAATTATTACTAATCTTAATGTTTTATGCAGGCCTACATCGTATCCAAAAGTGGGTGCTACAATTCTGTCTGTCCCCCAAGTCCTTCCTTCTGTCTCTACCTGATGCTACAGCTGAAACGGTTTGATGAATATTGTTAAAACTTATTATTATTAGCACCGCGTCTTACTACCCGTTCGGGCTATACGCAATTGCGCTAATGTGTAATGGTAGACCCGCCTCGGTGGCGTAGTTGGCTAACGCGCCAGTCGTGTTGAGCCAGACCACCGAGGACGGGGAGATCGAGGTTCGAATCTCGGTCGGGTGAACTGGGGGTGGTTTTTTCTAAATGGTTTTCCACTCTCCCTCCACGCAAATGCGGGTTCACTTCCTCTAAATTCTACCCTCCCAATTCCTAATCCATTAGTGTAATTAGTGCTTAAGCGTATAACCCGAACGGTTAGTAAGACGCGGTGCTAAATATTATTATTATTGTAATGGTAGGGTGATTGTGAGATGAAATGGTAGGACCTACAGTTTAACGTGGAATCCGAACCACGGTGGAGGCCTGGCATTCCTCACATTCACAAGTTGTGATTAAGACACGTCTTGCCAGAGGTAAAGGAAGGGTTTAGTAATCAGATAAATCTGTGCTTGTACCGAGGATTGAACCCCGGACTCTTAGCACAGAAGTCTGACACCTTACCCCTTGACCACCAGGTCACCTATTAAAACTTGTTATTATGTTATTTACTCACACCTAGGGGTGGTTTTATTTGATTTTGAGTCTCACCTTCTAATTAAGGGTAGTTTACTGATGACATATGTTTAAAAGTTTAGGTGACCTAGCGGTCTAGTGGTAGGGTGTCGAACTTCTGTGCTGAGGGTCCGGGGTTCAATCTTCGGTACAAGCACAGATTTATCTGATTAGTAAACCCTTCCTTTACCTCTAGCAAGACGTGTATTAATCACAACTCGTGAATGTGTGGAATGCCAGGCCTCCACAGTGGTTCGGATCCCACGTTAAACTGTAGGTCCTCCATCTTCATCTCACAATCACCCTACCATAGCACATTAGCGTAAGTGCGTATAACCCGAACGAGTAGTAAGATGCGAGGCTAATAGTAATAATTTAAAAATTTTCAAAAATGGCTGGTAGGATTTTATTTGAAATGGATATTTGGAGAGGGTTTGATATGACGAATAACATTATGTAATTGATTTAGGGACAATATCTTACAAGAGTTAGTTTACTGATGATTATTATTTTAGGGATTGTAAATTTAAAAAAAAAGGCTATAGCAATTTTTTTAAAAATTTATATCTTAAGAGTGTTTCAAATGATTATATAAATAATATCTTTTTTGAAGAAAATTTATTTAAGTGTATTGAGATATAAATTGAATCCTTACGAAAATATATAGTTTTTCTATTATTACAGACAGTATGGCCCATCGGAAATCAAAATGAGTTTTCATCCTAAGGAAGACTTGTTAATTTCCCTCCATACTGTCGTGAGGATGTAGGCCTGTCCCTGGTCGTCACTCACCACAAGATGTGTTTCCTGAAGTGAGGGAGGTAATTACCTACACACGAACACAATGGTCTTGATGATGGGGTTGCTTCCATTCAGTGATTCAGTGCAGGGCATAGTGCAGGGTGGGAGCTAGTCTTCAATGGTACTCCTACACATTTATAGATCTCATTCAATATAGGGTGGGGGCTAGTCTTCAATGGTGCTCCTACACTGTTCTAGATCTCATTCAATATAGGGTGGGAGCTAGTCTTCAATGGTGCTCCTACACTGTTCTAGATATCATTCAATATAGGGTGGGAGCTAGTCTTCAATGATGCTCCTACACTGTTCTAGATATCATTCAATATAGGGTGGGAGCTAGTCTTCAATGGTGCTCCTACACATTTCTAGAATTCATTCAATATAGGGTGAGAGCTAGTCTTCAATGGTGCTCCTGCACAGTTCTATGAGCTCATTCAATATAGGATGCGAGCTAGTCTTCAATGATGCTCCTACACATTTCTAGAGCTCATTCAATATAGGGTGGGAGCTAGACTCAATGGTGCTCCTACACAGTTCTAGATATCCCATTCAATATAGGGTGGGAGCTAGGCTCAATGGTGCTCCTACACAGTTCTAGATACCCCATTCAATATATGGTGGGAGCTAAGCTTCAATGGTGCTCCTACACATTTATAGAGCTCATTCAATATATGGTGGGAGCTAGGCTTCAATGGTGCTCCTACACATTTCTAGAGCTTATTCAATATATGGTGGGAGCTAGGCTTCAATGGTGCTCCTGCACAGTTCTAGAGCTCATTCAATATAGGATGCGAGCTAGTCTTCAATGATGCTCCTACACATTTCTAGAGCTCATTCAATATATGGTGGGAGCTAGGCTTCAATGGTGCTCCTACACATTTCTAGAGCTCATTCAATATATGGTGGGAGCTAGGCTTCAATGGTGCTCCTGCACAGTTCTAGATATCATTCAATATAGGATGCGAGCTAGTCTTCAATGATGCTCCTACACCTTTCTAGAGCTCATTCAATATATGGTGGGAGCTAGGCTTCAATGGTGCTCCTACACAGTTCTAGATATCATTCAATATAGGGTGGGAGCTAGTCTTCAATGGTGCTCCTACACTGTTCTAGATATCATTCAATACAGGGTGGGAGCTAGGCTTCAATGGTGCTCCTAGACTCCTTTGAGATGTCTCGATGACGCGGTCATTGTGGGTGTCTATGTCAAATTGAAGGAGATATGACCTTATACGTGGGTGTTTCAAAGATTCTCACACATCTATGTGTTTATCACTGTTTATGTTTATCACCAAAGTTATTTATAGTTTATTCTCAAGGGTAAGGATTAGAAGGGTTTTGAACAGGCTTATGTACCTGAAACATCGTGAAAAGGGAATGGTGATCAAAGTGCATTCGGTCTAGATTTGAATATCTACATCCCTGTCATTGGTAGTTCATTCCACCGTGAGCTGGAACTGTCAAACTTCTAATTAGTTGTTTAAAATTGATGCATGGGTTATATTTGTGCCCCAATATTTTTTCTCTAAGATATCCGCATCTTACACGAATGGGGTGGTGAAGAGGAATATAACATTTTGAGGAAATGTACTAGCACTTGCGTGGAGAGATGGGGAGAAACTAATCTTGTAAAACAATACCCTTTGGGAACGCCCAAACGTGATTTGAACCCTGACTTCCTCGTTAAAGAAGAGTCCTACAAGATTAGGTCCACGCCTTAACCCGCTGGCCCACTGGCGCGGGTCATATTACCTGTTGCATTTGGTTGAAATCAAGAAAATATATTAATACTGCGAAGAAAAGCTTTACCTAAGCCTAAGTGAAGATTTGCTCCAGACCTGCTCATATGCCCCACGTACATGGGCAATATTCAACTATTACCGTGTGAAAGATCACCTCTCACAGCTACTCTTAGCGAAACAAGTAGCTATCACAAGAACTTGTGCGTAATTTGGTAGCACCATATGTGATAGTTTTCAGTGATACTCACGTACAAACGCATGCGTAGAAGAAATACTTGTAGTCATACATTTTCGAATTAAACAACGATTTCCTTGTTTCAACAAATGAGAAACGAAATATCTTAGGTTTGAAAAAAAATAGTTTTAAGGAAACTGGTTTTAATTAAATGTATTTAATAGAAATATTCATCCCTAGAATCATAAGGGGGATGGAAGGGGACGCGAGATAAGGCAAGTTTTTTTTGCAGTTTTTATGGCAAAACACCTTTTTTGGCCAAAATTAATATAATATTGCTCAGGTACAAACATAGGATTTTTTTTTTCATATGGTGACCTCAAAATTTCTTTAATACCTGTGAAGGGGTGTTCTAGAACTTAATGACAACATTTTATCTTCATTTAAAAAGTGTGTTAGATAATGACAGCATTAATTCTCATGAGAAATATTCAGAAACGGTTGATATACCATAATATGAAGAAACTTAAACTCTATATTTATAACGAAGCAATATTTTATTTATTTATGCCAAACAAAATTTTGCCATAAAACTATAAAAACACAGACCTTTTCTCGCGTCCCCTTCCATCTCACCTTAAGGGTGATTGATTAAATAGCCAAGCTATCATATTTGTTAATTTAGGGTTATAACTGCATATATCATATTCCTTAGATTGAAAAATGACACCTGGACACAGGAATCTAGCTTGGGATCTTTTGACACCACTTATCAATATTTTGGTGCAACATTCTCTACTGAATTAAGTATGGAAATATCCCCCTTGTCTATAAAGACGTTTCGGTTATTGCCTTGTCTCTCATCATAACAAACATAACCGGTATCCAAGATGGAGATTGTTGTAGGTTGCAGACGCAAATCTCTTATCTTCTTTGTTTGAAATCCTTACATGCAATTGTAGTACATTCAGTGGACATTTATGAGAACACTTCTTAAAATTTATTAGTTTGCACTTGTTGAAGGATAAAATTTATTGATGAATTTGTATTTTTTTCACACAAAGAGAGTATTGAAGTTTTGAAAATTTTCGGCCTCAAGATTTTAATAGCCCGTGAAATTGTATGTACCTCTAACTCTAAAAAGTTGGTCTTAATATCGTGTATGACTCTATTTATGTCTTACTATCAACTATATACTATTTGTACGGTCCAATTTTTATTAGAAAGAACTTATCTGAGAGCTAGAAAAACTACCAGATCTACTACTACGTCTTAAAGTCAAGTAAGTGTTCTGCACCTGTAAATTCAATATATATTATCACTAGCTATTAATTAACATTAATAAAATAATAAAATGTTATCAATGTTAACATAAAATATTTGTTTGTATTTTCTAAAAGGCTTTTCCTATGAAAATTGGACTTTACCTGGTGAAATTGTTACATGGATTTCGTTCAAACTTAAAATATAGATATAACATTTTAAAAGTAAAATCGTGATTTAAATTCAAGCTCTAAAAAATTAATGGTAACTTACAAATTAATAATTTTAGAAAATTCAAATTTGTTCACAATTGGCTCTAATGATTTGGCACAAGATATAATATATCTGGGGAGTGTATTCCATTGTAAGCAACACTTTATCTGATTTTATAAATAAAAAGTCCTTTACAGTTATACAAGTTAGCTGATAAATGAATTTGATGGTTTTTAATGTTTTAAACAAATGGTCGACAACTGGTCGATCACGATTGATCAGCCGATATCGTGGTAATACTCAGCCGATCACATAAGAAAACTACATCGTAGTTAAAAGTTAGTAATTGTGTCTTCTAAACATATATTATATCAAGTACTTTCAAATATTATTAGAGTGTGAGTAAAATAACCTTAGCTGGGCATGATCGGTAATTTTATAACAAATTAAATAGTTTGAACTAAAATATACATTTTATTTAATCTATATAATTTCCCTAGAAAGGTAAAACACAAGTATTTGAGGGATGGTTTAATAAAAGAAAATACTTAAAATATATAAAAAACTTAAACTAAAATTGAGCGCAAAAAGATGGGTGATCGTGGGATTTTTGATAAATAACCCAAAGAGGTTGCCAACCCCTGGATTAAACAAATTGGCTCAAAATTTATGTCTTAATAATTACTGTTAAATACGAATAAAACAATCATAGTTGTTTATATGAGGATAGTTTAATTGAGGGTGATTAACTGACAACTGATAATTGTAGGCCTATATTTAGCTATTAACCATCATATACTATTATTGTATAGAAGGAACAGTTGTGTTCTACAATTTGGGTCAATTTGTAAGCTGCATCGTCGTAGACGACTACAAGCACCAACCCACCTCGTCCAACATCCATAGCAAGCTCTCCGTCCAACTCCTCCACAACATCAATCCACCTCGTCTAACATCCAAAGCAAGCTCTCCATTCTACTCTTCTACAGCGTCAATCCACCTCGTCCAACATCCATAGCAAGCTCTCCGTCCAACTCCTCCACAACGTCAATCCACCTCGTCCAACATCCATAGCAAGCTCTTCATCCTACTCCTCCACAGCGTCAATCCACCTCTTCCAACATCCATAGTAAGCTCTCCATTCTACTCCTCCACAACGTCAATCCACCTCGTCCAACATCCATAGCAAGCTCTCCATTCTACTCCTCCACAGCATCAATCCACCTCGTCCAACATCCATAGCAAGCTCT
>CABFWO010003037.1:0-52212 GCA_902155825.1 Timema genevievae | reverse complement strand
ACATTTTCTTGTATACAATGTATGGAAGCTATTATGGTTGTGCTTTTTTCAAATGAGAATATAAGTGGCAATTTTAATATGTGTATGTGTGTGTGTGTTTTGAATATAAAGTCTTAAAATGGAGACTATGTATCCGACTTATCTTCTGTGTCTTATATTTTAGTTATACAGTATATGATTTATATTTTATTGAAATTATTAGGGGTCATGGGGGAAGGTGCCCCGTTTAGTCCACCCCCTTGGGTGCGCCACTGGCTCTAAGTAAGCGCTTAGTGAGAGAAGGGCATTTTATCAGAGAGATAATTAATTTATAAAATATGACAGTTATTTCAATGGTTTTTATGAACTTATAATGCCCCTTTTTCTCGTTAATTGAAAAAACCAAAAGTATATCCGTTAGCTTTTATTTAATTAAAGGACACTTAACTTTTAGTTCAACACCCTTTAAAAAAGGTTTAAACTATATACGCATAAAATAATGAATAGTTTTTCAGCCAGTGTGTTAAAGGAGTCTCTCATTTTATTTTATCAAGTCAATATAGTAAGCAAAGTATTTATCTTAAAAATGTTAATTCATGTTTAAAATTAATTATAATCATACAAAATGTACATTTGTTGTTATATTTGAATATGATGTATTTTCACTGTCTAAAATAGGTTTTTCAA
Source organism: Timema genevievae (assembly GCA_902155825.1). Classification (NCBI taxonomy): domain Eukaryota; kingdom Metazoa; phylum Arthropoda; class Insecta; order Phasmatodea; family Timematidae; genus Timema; species Timema genevievae. Next base: position 51,546 of record CABFWO010003037.1, on the reverse strand, counting down.
GTAAATAGAGTAAGCTCTAGTAGTGTTGTTTTTGGCATTGTATCTTCACGCCAGTCAATGCTTTCCACATTTAATATCACATAGAAGTTTAGCTATGAGGAAGATAGAATTATGAGAAGTACCCTCGTTTGCGTGAAAATGGCGGGAAACCATTTAGGGAAAATTACCATCAGTACACCGTGTAATTGAGCAGCCGTGGTATGCACATTTTTGTCCTCGATTCATTAATTAATAGTACAAATCTTTCTTTCAAAAATGAAGATGAATTATTTAAAAAAATTAAATATTACTTAACATTACACAAAAATATACAAATCAATACATTATTTAATCTACAAGCAAAGAGGATGAAGCAAGACAGATGTGCCCGCCTACAACTCGTGAATCTCAAAACAAATTATGTTAGTGGGAGAACCAAAGAAAAGTTGCCAGGGAACAATGAATTTTTGTCATGCCTTACTTCAAGGTCGTTTGCTATTATTTGGAATGAAGGGAGGAAAGCACTGCTGCCTAACCCACCCTTCAAAGTCTCTTGAAGAGAGCGACGGAGAAGAGAGAAAGAGAAGATTTTAGCCTGTTTACCTCTAGGCTATCAGAGTGTCACTTTCTGGTGTTGGAGAACACAAGCGATCCTAGTGGCGAGATATTTGTTACTAACTAAAGCTCGTCAGTTTTATTTGCTGGGCTGGCGACTTCTTGTGTATATATACATTCAACGGCGAGAGGCAATTAGGGGGAAAAAAAAGGACCTCAGTGCACCCAGCTGGGACTCAAACCCCGACCTCACTATAAAAGGCGAGCCAGACTAGATTAGCATGTGTTTAGTCTGCCTGTGCATTGATACAGATATGAAGTTGGCGGGATAATAATATAAATAAAGGGATATGTGCTATACAATCTAGAAAAAGATAATCTTATAATGGTATCAGCCATGAGATTTTTTGTCAACCTGTTCATCTGCTGAAGATCTGTTTATACATGCAATGGTGGTCACATTGTTTGAAAGTGTCGGTCTCACAGTTTACTGGAGTTCCAGTGACTTAAATATTGAGGTTCGAATCTAGGCCAGATGCACTGGGATGGATTTACTAATGTGATTTATTACAGTGATTTCCGCATTTCCTCTCCATTATAATGTGGGTGCACTTTATCTAGATTAGATACTCAGCAGTACAACTTAGACCCAGTCGTTATTGTTTATTACCTCCCTTCCCCTCGTACGTCTTACTACTGGTCCGGGTTATACGCATATTGATTACGCTAGCGTGCAGGTCTGAGGAAGGTAACATTTAGAGGAAATGTGCCCAAATTTGCTTGGAAGTTATAGGGAGAAATCATTTAGATAAAATCACCTTAGAATCGAATTCTCTGTCACTGGGAAACCAGCTTAAATTTTAGAACCCGCCCTTCGATTCGAGTAATGCATAGTCTATTAAACGTAGTATTTAAAAAATAAAAAATAATTTAATTACATACATATAGACTTTTATAGTTTGGTGACACTTCTGGCAAAAACACTTGTGCGTAGTCACTTTCCAATATTTTACTATACATATAATAAGTATTGAAAATGGCACGTTAGCGCAGTAACGACCTGTTATGCACCTGCTTCTGAGACCCTTTAATCCCGGTTATAAGTAACTTTGACTCTACAGCAACAGCTGGTCTGTTACAGAACAATGAGACGGAGCTAAACTGTGCTGAATGATCAGACGGACATTACTGGGCGGTAAGGTCATTATTATTGGTTCTGCTATTGACTGATATTACGAGGATTGCTTGTTTGCACACTGACAAGGTCTGACCACTTTAAGGTGGATGGCAAGGACTGCAAGCTAAGAGCAGTATTCCTGGAGTTTTATAGAAAAAGTACTTTTTTTTCGGTAAAATAAAATAAATATTTCTTCAGTATGAATAAAATAGAGTTTAATTTTCTCTACATGGAAGTCTCAACAGCTCTTGAATATCTTTTAAGGGTGTCCTAAAAATTGATAACTTTTCCTCTTCATTTAAAAGAGTTTCTCATAAAATGTTAGTTTTTCTCATGAAAGATTTTAAAGAAATTTTGAGATCACAATGTGTAGTAAATCCAACTATTTGTTTCTACTGTAGAAATATTTATTTATTTCGCCTACAATAATTGTTTGCCACGCTGATCTTTTCTCACACCCCATTTAATCCCACCTGAAACGAATCCACCACTGGTTCACAAACCCAGCATTGAGCTCTTCTCTACTGATTCAAGATGTCGGGTCACTCGCACTCTGGACACAGACTGGGTATTACACACTCGAAAGGCTGTGAGAGTTTCAATAATATTTTAATGGTATAAACATGCAATTATTTTTATTAAGTTTTTGTTATTTGTTTCTCTGAAAATAGACTATCGAAAACCGTATTTATTCCATGAAAGTTGCCCAACGTTTGATGATATATTTTAATTAGTGCACTTAACACAACTTAATATAAGATAGTTGTTTTTTGCAAAACATTTTGTTTTATTAGTTTATTTTGGTTCCTTTAGTTACATAAATATAAATTAACTAAAACCCTTATTCCTATTTGTAAATTGATTTAAAAAACTGCTTTACTTAGGAAGGAAATTGGTAATTTTTACCAAAACTTTTCTTTAAGCATAGTTAAATATTTTATATTAATATGGATAAAATTGTATTTGCAACTTAGGCATAAAGATGTAGATAGAACCATAATGAGAGCACACAATTAATATTTAAGTGAAAATACATAGTTAATGAGAGCCCTGGGATTATTTAAAAGAATACCGTTCTTTTTATTAGAATCGAATTAGTTTAACCTGGATCATGAAAAAGAGACTGCCATCGCTAAATTATTATGCTTAACCTTGGTTGAAAATCATTTATCTAATGGAAATAGATGAGGATGGTAAGTTTAAAGGAAATACGCCAGTAATAACACGGTGAAAGAGCCTGGTTGGGTTATGAATCCAGACCATACCATCAACAACGGTAAAATGTGATGCAAGTCTAACTAGCACCTTAGACCTCGCCCTCACCGGTGCCGGTAGCCTGTCATTAATAAAATAATTCCGTACCAAATTGGTAATTTTAAAACTAACTAAATATTCAAGTTTTTAAATCTCGCAGAGAGTATTATTAAAGGCAATGTTTAAATATGTTTTTATCTTCAACTAAACAACGTTTTTCGTTTTTTCCTGCTCTTATTTAAATATCGTTAACATAAAATCTTGTTTTTAACTATACTAATATTTCTATAATAGTAATTTCTTACGCTTATGCAGAAATGAATACTATTGGTGAGTAACAACACATGACGTAAGCAAATAGATAATAGGGATTACCTATTCACAGAAATGATTGGTAAACAACTAATGGATATTATGGTCTATACTCTATAAGATAATTATTTTCTTGACAGGCAATGATTGATTTATGGGATTTTGTTTGCTATTTTAACATGGCTTACAGTTTTTGTTCAAGGTTTCTATACTTTTTTCTTGTGTCTTTTCCACAGTAAATGAAACGTTCAGATGGATATTTAGGATACTTAGTACTCTGTGATGTTACAAGGACCACATGATATGTTTTTAAAATAGCCTAACCAACACACTCCTCCCATCTATTCATGAAAAAAGAAACAATTACTAGATTTATTATAAGTATTATTGGTTGTCTCAAATTTTAACAAAGCTTACAAAGCTAAACAAAGCCGTGACAGGGAAAGAGAGCCTTGTAAATGTCCATGAAATTCCATCAAACTATGTATTAATTTGTCTATCAAACTTACTATTATATATAGATATATATTAATAAAATTAAGAGATTTTTTTTTGTCTGTCATGAGAACTGCGTGATAACCACAGCATGCAGAGGTTTGGATTTTATTTTTAAGTAGCCGTTTCACACCAACATGTGAATCTAGAAGCCGGAATTTTAAAATATAAAGTTACCTTCCACGTACAATCACTAAACTAGAAACATTTCTTCCAGGAAAAGTCGGGTAGGGACTTTTTTCAACTAGTATAAAGTAAATAAATTAATGATTAATACAATTCAGTGATATTTAACTTATCCCCTGATATCCTTCGTGTATTCTTGAGGGTACACCTACCACAGTTTGAGAAACATTTCTTTAAATTAAATAATCAACTTAATGTTTAAAAAAATAATAATATCAAAATAACAACAAATGTTAATACCTCCTTGGGCGGCATAGTTCAAGTAGTCAACCATTTTGATTAACCGTCAACATTTTGCAGGAAAGGAGTTAAATAGTGATAGAGTTTTCAATAAACTACCTAAATAATCAATTCCATGAGAACAGGAGGAAGAAGATGAATAGTGCCAGTGCTAGCACTAAACGACATAACCAACGCTGACTCTAACTATCCATTTAGGGTGATATTAAAAAAGAGGTTTAATATTACTGCCCGTATTAGCTGACTCTGACGTAATATATCTTATCTAATGCGAAACAATAGTGATGATTATTATCATCAGAGGCTTAAGGGATCAGGACGAGAATGGTAAAATTTAAGATACTGTATTGATATAATGTTAAATAAATGTTTGGCACAAATCGAGCCCCGTTGCAACATACCAGGGGCCAGTTTCCTCTAGCACTTACACCCCCCCAACCCCCAACTCCCCGCCAAGCGTATGCTAATGTTTACTAATATTTGGTTGACACTTTAAACCTCATTATCATTTCCAGGGTTCAGTAATCAGGCTATTGATCTTGAGGGAAGGTATGAAACCTAAAGTGCAGTGATAGTGGAACTTTTTTTTTGTATAGGGGACAAATTTGAGAACAAGAGGGGTTTTATAGTCAATTTCCTGGACAAATTCTGAAAGTTTGATACCTTTAGAAGCCATTTTAAAATTCCTTCCCATGGGATTAAAAAAAAATTCTTATTTTAAAATTAATTTAGGGGTTCTCTCATTAAACATTTAAAAAGTTGGATTACTATAGAATATATTTGGCAATTGAAAAATTCACTGCGAACTTCTCCCACAGCCAAATTACCATTTCTTGCAATTATGTGTATGCCACGAGATTTACTGCCTGTCCGGACTGTTCGCAATAAACATTATTTCACACAGATGAACTGGAGGGTGTAAAACACCCGTGATAATTATATTTTAAATATATGTGTTCAATTCAAGATACAATTAATGTATAAAACACAGAATAATTCTTGGATTCAGAAACTTTTAGCCTAAATCAGTCAACCATCAATTTGCTGTTCGTCAAAATAACAACTTATGAAACAGTCATATTACGTCCCCACACAATCCCCCACCTATTATAGATTTCAACTAAATATTATGGATTTTAACAAAGCTTTTTATATTTCTTGTTCTAACACAATCTTTATCTTAAAGGGATTGAAGACATATAGAGGTAGTCCATATTATGGGGCAAATTATTTTCAAGAGTTAAAGGCCCCCCGACCCCTCCCTCCGAGTCTCTACCCAGTTACACTGCAACTACTGAAGTGTACTTATTCTACCAGTTCGCTTTACAACTTTCTATCAGTCTCCAGGTTTTCTTTCCATACCGCCCTTTAAGTCTCCATCCCAACCTTCAAATATCCAGGTTTCCTTTCCAACCTACCCTTCAATTCTCTAGGTTTACTTTCCATCCCAACCTTCAAGTATTCAGGATATTTTACAATAACCCTTCAATTACTCCAGGCTTCCTTTCCATCCCACCCTGCAAGTTCTCCAGGCTACCTTTCCATACCACTCTTTAAGTCTCCAGTTATTTATACAATCTAGTACATAAAGGGGAGGTAGCTCTCAGTTGAATTTAAAATACGCGTGTAAGTTGCTTTAAATTATAAAAACTTCAAAGCACATGTGCTGGGCTTATATTTGACCTCCAATCGCGTGAACATATTTCCTCGTACTATAAGAGACTTACTTGGACAAGGACGTAGAAAGGTAGGGGTCCGGGGGATACGGACCCCCTGAAATTAACTTGACCCCCCTTAAATCTGTCCACAAATACATATAAAAATATAATGTTTAAGTTTTTTACTCTTACTACGGTTTTAATTGTATATGTCATCAACCAAATATCAGTTAATTAATATTTTAATATTCTTCTTCAAGAAACGACCTGTAAAATGAGGGGGCCGAATTGTATCCGCTCTGAATGGTCTCCATTCAGTTTTCAAATAAAGTGTTTTACTAAAAATCCTGAATTGTGTCCACTTTGAATGGTCTCCATTCAATTCTCAATTTCCCTAATCGCCCACAAGAAAATTAAATTTTATTTATTCCTCTTCATAACTTTAACCAATACTACAATTATTTTACTATTTTGGCTTCTAACTAATGGAATACCCAAACCATCGATAAAATTCAATTAGAATTTAATGGTTTTATATTAAAACTTGCAAACAACCAGCGCGTGGGTGACTTTTATAATATTTTCTTATATCTGTGCAAGCACGTGTCTGTTTATTTTTTATTTCTTAAGCAGCGCTTCTTACCAACTGTTCGTTTATACACGTATGTACTAATTTCATTAATATGCTAAATATGAGTAACGTTGCACTCAGAAGAATTGTACCCGCATTTGAGCAGTGTGAGAGTGGAAAACTATTTAGGAAAAGTCACTATTAATACACCCGACTGGGATTTGAACCCCGATATCCCCATCCTTGGCAAACTAATCTACTGCGAGAATGACGCCGTAGACCATGCGGCCGCCGAAGCGGGTATGTATCTGTTCACTTTAGGCTTAACTCAAAAATAGTTTTCATCACACGATTTAACATTATTTTTACTGGGATTAATTGTTAAATCATCTCGTTATTGTAATTTCATATTTAGGGAGCGGATTATTAGGTGCCAAAAATGTTTAAAATAGGCAGGCAAAAAGGTATTAAAAATTGGGGATTTAGAGACCCGAATAGGCACTTAAGGAAATGGCAGGTACACAATAAGCAATGCAAAATTGATTTTACTACATACTTTTACCTTCAGCCTACAGGCAATTTTTTTTTAGCGTTGCATCATAATTATACCCGTTCATGTTGTATGCATATAAACTAATTACGTCAGTGTTTATGGGATGAGTAAGGTTGAATTTATAGAAAGTATACTGAAATCTGTGAGGAATGAGAGGGGAAAACTGTTGAGGAAAAACCACCCTCAGTACACTCGAACAGGATTCGAAACCCGAACTCCCCGTCATCGGTACTCCAGTCTATTGCTAGAGTGACGCCTCAGACCATCGATTTTAAAACTGTGCTCCGTGGAGCCCTTGAGCCTGCCATAGTTTTCTCAGGCTCCATTGGGTGATTAAAAAAATCCTATATTTGTTTTTCACACTATGAAATAACATCAGTAATTAGGATCGACCATTTATTCAAATATTAACAAAGTACATCTGCTAGTGTCAACGAACTTGTCTTTAAAAAGAAACAACAATTTATAGAAATGTCAACAAATTATACTTTAAAAAAAATTTCAGCTAGAATAAATAACAAAATATTGGATTGAAATATCCATGTAATACCCTGATAGTCAAACCCAAACATTTTATATCCGCTACGCAACAACATATTTTTGACTCGCTTTTTGAGCGAACATTTTTCATTGTATATTGCTACATACACTATGTGTTTAGAAACAGTCTAAATATTAAAGATGATCTGCATTTGCAAGGGACAGCCATAGCTTCGAATATTGAGGCACTTTGGGTTACCGGAGCCACTAATACATATAATTATGCTGATTTATATTTGCATTTTTAAATTGGAACTTTTTGCACAAGTAAGTAGATGAGAAATGTATTTTTTCTTTGAATATCTATTCAAGTATTAAGTTATAAAGACATGTAGAACTTAACTGTCGTTGTTGAATGTGAATAATATAATTAAAATGTATTTTTTTATGGCTCCTCCAGTCTAAAAAGTTTTGGAACCCCTCTATAAGTTCATTTACCTCTGACGTGGTCTAGATGTAATAATACACATTGCTGTTAGTCACTAGATACTTATCTAGGTTTTCACTAGTGATATTGGTTTTATTGTCTGATATAATGTTTTTATAATTTCAAAAGCTTCGTTCTAATTCACGCGATATCAAGCGACAAAAATTAAAATTTTCCATTTTCAAAGAAGTTAAACTTTTCTTATATAAAGGTTTAAAAAAGGTAAAAACAAATAGAATTCGCAATAATAGGCACTACAAAATTAATATATTATATTCGTAATTACATAAAATTCATTCTGTTTATCTCCCAAATGTTTATGTTTTGCTATCAAGGCAAATAAAAGGCAAATCAGCAAAATCAAGCCTTAACTTGTCCATCCAATCCGTCTGCTAAACAACAAACAATGGCTTTAGTAGCAATGTTTAGTTTAATTTTCCAAACAAGTGATCTTAAAATATTTACCTAGTGTAGAGAAATACTAAATTTTTGTTTGGTTTTACCCTTTTTGGAGGAGAATGGAGATCATCAACCACCTTCCCCTATTTTTACATCCATCTGCGCAGGAGTTGTGATCATTTCAACTGACGCACATCGTCAAGAATGCACTGAGTGAGAATAGATCTCACCTAGAGGAGCTACTTTATGTTAGGGGCACAATATTGTTTACACTCACATTCACTGGGAAGGCATAGTTACATAATTTACAATTGCTTTTTTAAGATAATGTAAATTAAACAAAAGTTAAGACACGTCTTTTAGAGAAGTCATAAGTATAATTAATAGTGTAACGGTACTTATTGTATTTGTTTTACAACGTTATCGTTTTAATTAGTCTATGACCCCCGCTTCGGTAGTCAAATGGTTTAAGACAAGACTCGTATTATAATGGCTTGTCGATAGTAGGAAGATCGGAGTTAGAATCCCAGTTGGGTGTACTGAGGTTTTCCACTCTCCCTCAACGCAAATGCTGGTACACATACACTAAATCTAGCCTCACTCATCCTATTATATTACCATATAACCTGAACAGGTAGTAAGAATAAAGCGTATGATATACCTTGTGAGAGTCAGGTGTGCTAAATACTATCCTGACCCTGCTTTTCGTTGAGGTGTCTGCCCGGTATCTGAACCAAGGTCTTTAGGTCTCAAGGGGTTGATGGAAATGCACTGTATAAACAAGCCCCCCCCAACACATTACTCCCAAGTGCAAGTGCAGGTGTGGGAATAGTTACCGCTCTTCGATCAGTCGATAAATGCTGGCTTGGCCTATTACTGTCCGGGGCATGCGCATTACTGTCTGCTCGCCATTACCATCCTGCGACCTTTACTCTGGTCACTTTGGTGGAACAAGGGCCTATGTCAGGACAGCACGAAGGTTATTTGTATTCTTTAAATTGAGGGTAGTTATGGACGTTGCCTACCTACGAGTGACGTAGTGTCAAGTCAAGTCTAGGACTTCACATCTTCATGTATTTACATTTTATTCGGCGACTTTTAAAGAGATTATTTTGATAAAAAATACATACATTCTTTTTTTTTGACACGGCGTCTTACTAACCATTCGGGTAATACGCTTTTGTATTAATTACGCCAATGGTTATAGGGATTAGGAAGGCTATACATAGATTAAGTGTATCCACATTTGCGTGGAAGGAGAGTGGAAGACAATTTTGGAAAAGCAACCCTAAGTATAGCCCACCGAGATTATAACTTCAATCTAAATGATTTTAAAAATAGTCTTACATTGTCACAAGATTATTATTTTTTGGATCTTGAAGTGGTTTTTGTTGTGAACAATTTTTTTAAAATCGCCTACAGCCTGGGCTATTTGGTTTATTCCCGAAAATGTCCAGTAGGAATCTTCCTGACAGGATGTAAATTAAAAAAGGTCCGTAGAAACATATGTCCATCCAGAATAGAGAGCAAGAATAATATAATTTTGAAATGTATGTCAATGCTGTTTAGGTGTAAATAGTAGAGTGAGTGTGTATACTCGTAAGTGGAAGAGGGGAAGTGCCATCAGCAGGTAAAATAGAGGTTTCACAGAATTAACTGCTCATGTTCTTCCCTATCTTTTTATTTCATGCATTGACGTCTAAGTGTGATAGTGCCTAGAGTTAAGATGCAACTCACCTCTCAAAATAACTTGGAATTCACCAATTAAGTAGTGTCATTCGCTTGCACTTTATAAACAGCCCCAATATGAAGAACACACACCTTACAAACTAATTTAATTCTAAAATAAACAAAGCACCCAGTCTTCGAAACCATAAGCTCATAATCGTTAAAAGTGAAACCCTAATGTTGTTAGTGACAGTCCTACATTTTTTTGAATGTTTGAATTTGAAATGTTGGGAGTCGAGCCCCAATCCTTACGAAGGTATAATATTTTTTTAAAATTTCTATAAGACCATTCCCTCTGAAGTTTCCTCTTTAAATTTAAATTACATATTTCACCCGGGTACGCTATGTGTGGATCTCAGACTTGATTTTCACTGTGGCATTCCAAACCATTCCCTAAGCTAATGTGGGTGCACTTTCTCTAAAACTAACCTCCTAATTATTATCTCTTAAAACGTTTAAAACCAGTTTTTTTAGTTCCCCTAGCTACAGTCTTGAAGTAGTTCTACGAGCTACTGTATTGAAGAAGTTCCACTAGCCAATGTCTTGAAATAGTTTCGCTAGCTACTGTCTAAAATATTTCCACTAGATACTGTCTACAAATAGCCTCGCTATATACTGTCTTGAAGTGGGTGTGCTATCTACAATCTTAAAGTAGTTCCACTAGCTATTGTCTTAAAGTATTTCCATTAGCTACTGTCTTGAGGTAGTTACGCTATCTACTGTCTTGAAGTAGTTCCACTAGCTATTGTCTTGAAGTAGTCCCACTAGTTACTGACTTGAAGAAGTTCCACTAACTATTGTCTTAAAGTATTTCCATTAGCTACTGTCTTGAGGTAGTTACGCTATCTACTGTCTTGAAGTAGTTCCACTAGTTAATGTTTTGAAGAAGTTCCACTAGTTATTATCGTGAAGTAATTCAATTAGTTACTGCCTAGAAGTAGCTTCACTAGCTACAGTCTTGAAGTAGTTCCACTAGCTATTGTCTTGAAGTAGTTCTACTAGCTATTGTCTTGAAGTAGTTCCACTAGTTACTCTATTGAAAAAGTTCCACTAGCTGTTGTTTTGAAGTAGTTCCATTAGCTACTGTCTTGAAGTAGTTCCACTAGCTATTTTCTTGAAGTAGTTCCACTAGTTACTCTATTGAAAAAGTTCCACTAGCTATTGTTTTGAAGTAGTTCCACTAGCTATTGTCTTGAAGTAGTTCCACTAGTTACTCTATTGAAAAAGTTACACTAGCTATTGTTTTGAAATAGTTCCATTAGCTACTGTCTTGAAGTAGTTCCAATACCCACTCTCTTGAAGTAGATCCGCTAGCTAGTTTTCAATCTGAAAATTTTCCGCAGTAGTGGCTTGATGCTTACAATGTAGGATAATAGGCTGAGTTGGGGGCGGTGGTACCTAGAACTTATTACATATAAGTAGATAGGGGGCCCAGATAGATCAATATGACCTTGACTGTAAATGTAATGTATCCTCCTTAATCACCTCTTACCCCCATACAGTCACCCCCTCAAATCTCTTACCTCATACCCAGGTGATTGACCTCTCATAATAACGTCAAGATATTTTGGGTGAACCTTTCCTGGTATTGTGCAATAATTGATGGGCTATCCCCCAAGTTGCCACTCTCCCCTCCTCCCAGGGTTTCGCACCAGATCCCCCAGCGTCAGCTTGACGGAGACGTACTTTCGTCAGATTAAAACATATTTGACTTGAGAGTGTTGCAATCTGTTTCGGGTCTTTCCCTCCTCAAGTGTTTCTCAATCTAGACGGGTCTTTCCCTCCTCAAGTGTTTTTCAATCTAGACGGGTCTTTCCCTCCTCAAGTGTTTCTCAATCTAGACGGGTCTTTCCCTCCTCAAGTGTTTCTCAATCTAGACGGGTATTTCCCTCCTCAAGTGTTTCTCAATCTAGATGGGTCTTTCCCTCCTCAAGTATTTCTAAATCTAGACGGGTATTTCCCTCCTCAAGTATTTCTAAATCTAGACTGGTATTTTCCTCCTCAAGTGTTTCTCAATCTAGACGGGTCTTTCCCTCCTCAAGTATTTCTCAATCTAGACGGGTATTTCCCAAGCTACCGGTGCCAGACTAGCGAGGGTGAGTGGGGGGTTACTGACACGATGGGATGCGATTGGTGACGTCATCAGTGCAAGGTCCAAACTATCTATTGGTGACAGTTTTTAGGGGAGTTTTCTACTGATTTAAACAGTCTGACTCAACCTGTGGCGTCGGATCCATTAAACGAGTGTAGGCATATCCCAGTGACGTCACTCTCCCCTCGTTCGACCTACTTTTAACAGAGCTCAATGACCCTAAGTACCACTATCAGAACGTTGCAACCATGCTTGTGATTGCGTAATCTTGATGTGACGTCTCGTGGTTATTAGAGCAGACATGTTGAAACAAGATTAAAGGAGGTCAATGGTGGTGTCACCAGAATGTCACAACATTGATTATGTCATCACAATTTGACGTATGGCACCAGCATTGGGATGGATGATAATTCCAAACATGTTAAAACAAAAAATATATAAGTTTATAAGACATGTTTTCTGAAAATCAAACTTACAATATGATAGACATATTTATTAGAATCAGTGTTATACATTTTTACATGAATGTCTCAAATATTCGTTCATGTGTTTTTCTACAGTCTCTCTTAGATGTGTTAGTAAAATTGTTTCTAGTTCACAATCCAACATGTAATAATCCAAACCAATGACTTGACGTGTATAATAAATAGCACTGATCAAATCTCGGTTTCTGATGTGTGTTTCCACCGTAGGCTGTTCGAGGTTGATGACATCCAAGGTCTTTGTCAACGTTTCGCATAAATCCACGACGAGTGTGTCGATCAAATAGTTGCAATATCTGTTGACAGGTGTCGACCACATATTCCGTCGGTTGACGGTGAAGTTGATGAGGTCCCGCAGAGACGTACTTAGCTTGTGGCGAGATAAACAATCCGTTTGAGCCTGGCGTCATATTTCTTGACGATAATAACCATAAGGTCACCGCACATGCGTCTCAGAGAGATTTCATGATTAGTCAAGCCTATCTTCTGAGGAGATTGGTTGTGTTTGAAAAACTTTTATATGAACATCTTGTAATTAGTAATCTATTGCCACTCTATGTAGTTAAACACCACACAATTTCCTCCACAGTTATCTAGCTGGACAAAGGGTGTCAAGTTGCGCTTGACATTTATGCCTACGATAAATCCTTTGGGTTCGACTAAATCCATTGGAAACAACAAGTTGAAAATACTGGTAATGGTAAGTGGTTTCCCCGGTTCTGCTTACCGCGTGCAAATATTTTCGGGTACTTGTTGATTTCCCATGATGTGGGATCTCTTGGACGGTTACCAGTAGACTGGCTTAGATGATTGTCGGCTCACTCTTAGGAATCTCTTTTGTAACGGCCACCTGTAGAGGGGGAAGAAATGATGCACACTAATTGTGCGCAGCCCCTTGAGGGGAAGCTGACTTCTTGAAGCATGCGTTGTAATATCTCAGCATCTTGGCATCGTTCTAGGTGTGATTGGTGGGTGAGAATATGACCAGGATTCTTCATTTTAAATTTATGGCCACGATAGAGAAGGTTCAACACATGAGACAGTAATGGCTACAGATGGCCTAGATTATGCCTGGAAGTCGAGCTATGAGATCAACGGGAAAAGTTTTTTATTACAAGTACCAAATGCGACTTTATACGTAAGATAAAACAAATAACTGTCAAACTATCCCTCATTTCCCTTGACGTAAACGGTTTCTGTACGCTGTGTAGCACGGAAGATGAGGGACTCGATTATGTTGTAATCCACATCACTATTATTTCAGGGAATTCCATGTAGGTTGTTGGCAATATAGTTGGCTTGTTTTTTAGCTCCAGGAAATAGTTAATCGTAGGCGTAAGGGGGGTTGAACACCTATTGGTGAAGTAATGTTCCACATGCTGATAAAACTCTAATTTCTTTGACAATAAGAACTTTTTTGTCGTTGATGTAGCTCTAAAAATCTACAATGACGTCCAGAATTTAAATGACTGAGAAATGTGAAGACGTCACTTATATTAGCAGCCAGAATCAGCCACCACGTTTTTGTCTTTGTCAACGGTAATGATGTTATAAAATTAACCGTACACGATACAGTTGACGGTTTAGCTACGTGCCCGGGTGAAGCTCACCTCAATGATCATTCACTTGTGCTCCGTCAGTTTTCAATGCGAGTACATTTGGGTGGACAGATCAGGCACGAAGTCAGTAGGGATAGGGAAAACATGTTTAGTCACGTCTAAAGCTCCCCGCCAATGTGGTACTAGTAACACTCGGAAAATACCCGTCCAGACTACGAAACACTTGTGGAGGGTGGGGCTCTTGACGTCACCGGAAAAGTCTCGTACAGATTGCAACACTCTTAAGTCAAACATGCTTTAATCTGCCAAAAGTCCCTAACAAGCTGGCTTCAGTGTATTGGGTAAAACAACATGGGAGGAGGGTGGGAGGTGACATCACGGGGGAGAACTTATCAATGACCGCACAGTACCAGAGAAGGTTCTACCAAATTATTGTAACGTTATCATGGGAGGTCAATGACCTGAGTAGGTGGTAAGAGGGTGAAGGGGGTCAGGGAATAGGGGTTAGGGGGAGTTGGTTAAGGAGTGGATATTATATGTATAGCCAAAGTCATATTGGGCTATCTGGGCATATACAGTATAAAGCCATCAAATAGTGGGATGAGTGAGGGTTGTGTGAGGGGAAAAGTTTTTAGTAAATACCTAGGCAAACATTAACACTATTTTAATTTTCTTATTGATTGTACACATAAAGCCCATTCCAAACCAATAATGACAATTAGAGATGAAAATATTTAGGTAACATTTTCAAACAATTTAATCCCATGTGCGTATATATATATTTATATATGTATATATAAATTCAAGTATTTTTTTTTAGCATAGCGTCTTACTACCCGCTTGGTTTTATACGCTTTTGTACTTATAACCCTAGTGGGTTTCGGGATTAAGACGGCTATACTAGAGGAAGTGTACTCACATTTACGTGAGAAGAGAGTGGAAAACCATTTTGAAATAACCACCCTCAGTACACCCGATCAAGATTCGAACCTCGATCTCCCCGTTATCGGTATTCTAGTCTACTTTGAGAGTAGCGAGTTAGACCATGTGGCCACTGATGCGGGTGAAGAAGTATTGGCAGCAAATCCTACGTTAGTGACACATTCAACCACCAACCGCTGAAGATGATATGTGAGTGTGAGAATAGAACTGGAATTGCTGTTATCGCTACTTTGAGAAGCGGGTTTAATCTTAGCTTGACGTATCTAAATACTCTAAGAACTATCACAATTAGACGCCAATGTACGAGATATAAAGAGAGAGAAAAAAATGAGCAGTTCACTCGCTGATAGCATCTACCCTCTTCCACTGACGAGTATACAAGCTCACTCTATTATTTGCGCCTCGACAGCATTTACTTTCATTTAAAATTACCTATTTATTCTTTCCTATTCTGTATGGACATATGATAGTTCCATGGACTTTTTTAATCTGCTTATTGGCAGGAAGATTCATACTCGTCATTTTCGTGAGTAAACCAAATAGCCAGAGCTGTATAACATTAAAAAATATGTTTGCAAGAAAACTACTTCAAAATAAAACTAAATACTATTTTGAGAGTCTATAACTATTTTTATAACTAATTAATAGCTCGTGGTTTTTGCTGCATTGCTATTTTTCAAAAACTCGCTTGGTAAAATATAAATACATCATCATTAGGAAATCCTATTTTGATAGTTCGGCAAATCCTAACACTTTTCTCAGAAACAAAAATCTAACATTTTACAAAACAGAAAACTTTCTCTTTCACATCTCTAGATGGACCATCATAAAGACCAGTGATATTCAACCTGGGGTTAAGAAACTAAGGGGTACGTGCAATTGTATATATAATGTCAATGGTAAACACTGAATAATCAGGTTAGCACAGGCAATAAGGCTATGCATGTGATATGGGAGCGACACTTTTATTTCAGATGTAGATTATAGAACATGTATAACTTTCATTATGAACCAACAACTTTGGGGGTACGAAGTTGAAGATAAATTATATCTGGCGGTACGTGAACAAAATAAATGTTGAATACCACCGCCTTAGACCGCTGTCCCTCAGACTGAGACCGTCAGTTAAGCTGTTGTTGTTCCAAGAGCTCAATCGTCTGACTTGCACACAACAGCTAGCGAGGTTAAAGGTCCCTCCATGATGTTCGGTAGACACACAGAACTACGTCAATAATAGTAAAAAAATAAATTATTATTGTTTCTAATAATAGATCCATGGCAGGTATGGTAATTCTTCGTTGAATTGAATATTGCTAAAATGGGCATCTGGTTAAATAGGACTGTGATATTAATAGCAAGGCTTCTTCCAAAGTTGACTGATCCGTATCAGTGGGCACGTGGGGGCCAAGACGTTGTTTAGTTTGATGGAGATGGGGAAGTTGAGATTCAAATTCTCTGCCAGTGTATATGACTGCTTTTACTAAATGGATTTCTAACCTCCAGCCACGCAAATGTGAATACCTTGCCCCTCTATTCTATCATTCGCATCCCTTGCCTTTTATAGTAAATAAGCGGATAGCCCGGATGGATAGCAAGACGTTGTGAATTTTATTTATTCGTAGAACAGAACTTCTATTTATTATTCTTACAATCAAATTGTAACCTGATTTAATAAAGTGGCGAAGATTAAGACGGAACTGTTTCTCTGTCAAGTGTTTGTTAGATTATTGTGTTTTTGTTTGTTTCTAGGGATGCCCGACTTATAACGAGAGGTTCTAAGATGAGCTCCCCGTCATTAATGGATGAGTTAGTTGGGTAGCTAAGGCACCCAATTCAAAATAAATTTAGAGTGCCACTGATTTGCTTGAGTGTGTTTACTTTTCAAGAATAAATGTATAGTCTCTGTATGAATATTAATTTTTCACATATGATCTCTTGGGAATTTAAATATTATTCATCTTTATTTGATCAGGCAGTTAAGTTACAATATATATTAGCCTATATAGACATATAATGGAGTAGAGTGCTTATAACGTAATCCAAAAACACCTCCAACTTGTCAAATATTTTTTCGCACTAATGTGTAGGTAAACTAAATGTCAAGCTTATTTAGTCTTATTTTCTGGTGGTGGGAAGTAGGGGTTTCAATCCTCACCGGGTGTACTGAGAGTGTTTTTCCTCAATGGCTTCCCATCCTCCATCAATGCAAATGTGGGTACATTTACTCTACATCCTGGCCTTCTCGTCCCTACCACACTATCGTAATTAATATATATTTGCGTATAATCTGGACGAGAAGTGAGACGGGGTAAAGAAGGAAAGTATTTCTAGATAGAAAACTAATGTAATCAACAAAACAACCTCAATCAAATCATATAGTGGTGGAGTGCCTAGAAACAGTGGCGTACCAACTCCTTTGGGGGCTCGGGGCGGGAGTTTCCTGCCCCCCCCCCCCCAATTATTAAGCTCTCCCCATATTGTGACTCTACCATTTGCATCCCAATACTGAGGCTCAATCTTATATTCATAAAAACAATATGTGGAAAGAACTAACTATGTAAGTATTAATATAACTCAAAGGAAAACTAAAATTAAAAACAAAGAATTTGAGTTTTTTGATTATTTTTTTCAAATATGTAGTTTATATTTCAATTAAAACTAATGGCAACATGTAGAAAAATGCTTAATTTCTCAACATAAACCCTAACTACGTACACATGTTCTAGTGTATTATAAACCTAAACAAAATATTTAATTAACTTCAGTACTGATGTTTTGAGCATTATTTGCTAATTTTTTTCCCCAAACATTGTAAGTTTCAAATGAAAGTGTTGTACTGATAATTGCGTTACAAACTATCTTACTTTCTTAACATAAAAAAGTATGTAAATGAAGAACCTGTACACAATCATTACAAACGATAAAGATATGTACAAGTTAATAATAAATCAATTACCATGAAATAAAAAAAAGTTTAAATAGTATTGTAAAACAGAAAAACTTGCACAAAATAAAATACTTTCAATGATTTATAGAAACTGCTTTTTACGAGATTTTGCTTCTGAAAATATTTTGATACATTCGTCAAACATGATTGTTTTAGCTACTTTACTTTCCATAGAAAGTATGGCTAAACTATTCAGTCTTGGTTGGCTCATTGTTGAGAGAGGATAACTTTTTATTAATTTTAATTTTGAAAAACTTCTTTCACAAGATGCAATGGATACACATATCGTTAAAAATATCTTAAGTGCTACATAAAGGCTGGGAACTGATTCTTGGATGTCCATTTTGATAGTAAACTCAAACATTTTCAATGATTACCATTGTTTTGCCACTTATTTTTTGAAGTCTGCAGCTTGAACGTGACGTCTTAGCCGCTGTATTTTGGGTAACATATATTACTTTTGTAGTTCATCAAATGTCTTTGCTAGGTTTGAAATGAGCTGAGCGTGTTCTTCAACATCTTTCTCTATAAGATGAGATGACTGTACAGCAGCGAATCTTTCATTCATAGTTTCCATTGAAGCCAATCTTGTTGTCAGTTCTTAATAACATTTATCTATATATTAAAACATGAAACTTCTTAAATCTTGTTGTAGAGAGAGGCCTTCGTCTCTTGCATTCTCTCCCGACATCATTTTCTTGAATCTACTACGTCTACTTTTATAAATTGGTATGTCCAAGTCTTTACAAATTTTGTTGCAAAATCAAGTGCACTTACAACAATCTCTTCTCGGTTTTCTTGAAAAAAGTTTCAAAGTTTTCAACTTTTGTACACTATTGTCAAGTATCTATCTGGATATCTGGAAATATTTTTGGGCATGTTGACTTTTTCAAGAATATGAGACCACAAATGAAGGTAGCCAAGAAATGTGAAGTTGCAGATGTTCATCAATAACAATTGTGTCAACATTTTCAGTTGATTCTCACAACTTTTCCACATCCTTTATCAAC
Organism: Timema genevievae; assembly: GCA_902155825.1. NCBI lineage: Eukaryota > Metazoa > Arthropoda > Insecta > Phasmatodea > Timematidae > Timema > Timema genevievae. The sequence goes on along the minus strand of CABFWO010003037.1, from coordinate 32,440 downwards.
TTTTCATTGTATTTCATCACAGGATTTACTGGGTCATGATGCGCACTCCATCTAATTTCTGGCAACTTTTTTACTGTTACTCCTACGGTTTCAACTAGTACATCCCATCTGTGAGTTGAACACGCAAATAAATTGTAAATGCTTTCTACAAAAAAATGTAATACAATAAGGAACACCTCCAAAAGCGTGAACTCCGCACAAATTGAGCGAATGATTGTCACATGGGACAAGCATTGCTTTTGTATTCAACTGGGGAATCCTTGTTTGAGCACTCGAGTGGACACCTGCCATAGTGGAAGCGTTACTGTAGTATTGACTTCAGCATAAAAACAAAGTCCATTCCTTCATTGCTAAGTGCATTCAAAATGACTTCTATAACATCAGAAGCCTTCTTACCAGCAAGACGGAAAAATCCTAAGAACGACTCTCTCACCTCAACTTTTCCTCCTTCAATATGTACAGTACATATCTGATTACTTCGCTCATCTGATCTTGGTGAGATATATCAGTGTACTTTCAAAATGTACTCCATAGTACATCGCCGTATTTACATCGTCAATGATTTTCTCTTTGACATTATCCCCAAAAGTGAAATAAGCTCGTTTTGTATTTCAGGGGACAAATATGACGTTAAAACCTTCCCTTTGGGCAAAGTCTGCTGGATTATCGCCAAATGGTATTTTAACACGGAATAATAATGTGAAAGGAGTTCAACTAATTCTAATAAGTTTACCTTGTTTTCAGAAATTTGGTGCTCGCTATGTCCTTGGAAAGGCAAGTTTGGTTTTGTTAAAAACATAATGATATCAAGTAGTCTATGTAAAATATTGTTCAACTTTTTTCTTTAACCTTCTAGAATTCCCTGTTGTACAGCATTGATAATTTTACTGTGAGATTGGCCAAATGTTGGTCCTAGTTTTCATGCGGAGACACCTTAGGATTTAGTTTCCACCAGTTTTGAAATCCTGTAATGAATTTTCATGTGTCAGCTATTTTTTCATCTGTATTGAATAGTTTAAAACAAAATAAAAATAGTCTTTCCCTTGATGGCGAATAAACCATCAATTTTCTTAAAACTTTCTCTTCATTAGGAAGGTGCTTTTAAAATCAAACGGTGGTTAGCTGGAAATTTAATACTTTCAGGTTTGTCCCAGTTCTTTGTACAGATTCAAATGGACCCCCTCGGTTTTGAAAATACTTGGATCTTCATTTTACCTTATCAATTCTAAGACCATCTGTAACAGTGATTGTTCAATTTCCGACTTCAGAGTCAAGAAGTAATGTGTCATATTGACTTCATCTGTTGAATCACCATCAGAACGTTCTGTTTGTGGCATAGCCAGACCTTCATGTTGATCGTCAGATTGCTGCGGTGGTACGTTAACACTGTTTTCTGGGTCTTGTTCACGTAAATAGTCTTCTTGTGGAGTTGCTAGCTCTTTTTCTACGGCGGCTGTCCCTTCAAGACCAATAGACGTGCTGGTGCTGCACTCTTTCTGACCCTGATCACTTGTGTTCGAAGATTGACACACAAATTTAAAAATTGATTCTTTACCTTTAATTGACTTTTCTGCTCGTTCTGTTGATTTTTTAATTTCCTTTTCTCTGCACCACTAGGATAGTGACGTTTCATTGCAGTATGTCTGAAAAAAATTATTATAGTTAAAATACTGTTCTGCGAATGTATTGCATTAATGATTAAATCTTTACAAAATTATAAAGTTAAACTTTTTATAAAGGTTTTTATTATTGTATTATTTCGTATTTGTACTATAACCGGCAACCACTGTAGTTGTTTTAATACACTTCTATTTTGCACTTACCTTGTCAGGTGACGGTAAGCCAATAAATGAGGAAGACCTGCAGAAACAATGCATTGAACTAAAGTAAATTACTTTCAAAAATAACTTTAGCAAATTTATCATAAGTAAGGAAAATAGCACACGTATTCCGTACTAACGAGTCATTTAACTGTACATCCACCGAACTGATAAGGGTGAAATCGTCTAGTCTTGCTCCTAAACAGCTGAAAAGACGAAGTCAACTGAGTACTGACCCAATTGTTTTCGTATTTGTAAACAACGCAGCGCCTGCGCACACCTCACACCACCGCAACCCTCTTCAAGGTCATGTCCACCAGCTACTCATTATAGTGACGCCAATCCATGCATACTTCTTTCATGTCGTTCTTTATTACATTCTCTAACAATACTCGGTGACAACCTATGAGTAAGCTGACCGTACGTACTGTAATATTACATTCTCTAACACTACTCGGTGACAACCTATGAGTAAGCTGACCGTACGTACTGTAATATTACATTCTCTAACACTACTCGGTGACAACCTATGAGTAAGCTGACCGTACGTACTGTAATATTACATTCTCTAACACTACTCGGTGACAACCTATGAGTAAGCTGACCGTACGTACTGTAATATTACATTCTCTAACACTACTCGGTGACAACCTATGAGTAAGCTGACCGTACGTACTGTAATATTACATTCTCTAACACTACTCGGTGACAACCTATGAGTAAGCTGACCGTACGTACTGTAATATTACATTCTCTAACACTACTCGGTGACAACCTATGAGTAAGCTGACCGTACGTACTGTAATATTACATTCTCTAACACTACTCGGTGACAACCTATGAGTAAGCTGACCGTACGTACTGTAATATTACATTCTCTAACACTACTCGGTGACAACCTATGAGTAAGCTGACCGTACGTACTGTAATATTACATTCTCTAACACTACTCGGTGACAACCTATGAGTAAGCTGACCGTACGTACTGTAATATTACATTCTCTAACACTACTCGGTGACAACCTATGAGTAAGCTGACCGTACGTACTGTAATATTACATTCTCTAACAATACTCGGTGACAACCTATGAGTAAGCTGACCGTACGTACTGTAATATTACATTCTCTAACAATACTCGGTGACAGCCTATGAGTAGACTGACCGTACGTACTGTTTGTTGCAGGTCACTACTGTTTGTCGCAGGACACTGTTCATTGCAGGACAGTACAGTTTGTTGCAGGACACTACTGTTTGTTGTAAAACACTAATGTTTGTTATTGTTGCAGGACAGTACTGTGTTTTGGAGTTGATGTCCTGCTATCCTACAGAACAGGCAGTATTACACACATAGGTACTGGTTTTAAACCAAGCACTTACAAAAGTCCTTCTTGCAAAAAACTTACCTCCGAGTGCTATTTTTTTCTAGAAGTGGTATTTACATGTTCTATTTGCCAAAAGCTTTATGCTTCATGCTTTAAATATCCTATCTAGATTTGATGTAAATAAATTACCGTTAAAAGGTAAAAAAGTATAAACTATTTAAGTAGAAAGACCTTTAAAGATGGATTTACTACCAAAATCAGTGCATTTATAGGCTTTACTTTTTTGTTATAAATGTCTACGTATCTCCAAGATATTTCTTGAAATTACCTATTGTTTGTTCCTTGAGTGGTTTTGATTTTAATGGTATTAGTTTAAAATGATTAGTTTCCAACAATCTAAATTTATTTATAATTACTACTGGTGATTTAATTAAAAAACTAAGTTAAAATTTAAATTATTCATATGTGTCAGAGTGAACAAAATGTTTTTCTCGACGTTAATATTATTTGTTTGAAATTGGTGGTAAAATTAATGTTCTCTTAGGTATTATTTGACTATATATAAGTCAGTATTATCTTGAATTAATAATGAAAAGGGAAATTTAATAAATACTTTTGTGTTCAAACTATTTTTCCCCCTTCTATATTTTTGTTCCTATTTTTGTATAAAACATAGGCTATTTTCCTTAGTATTTATTCATTATTCACTCGATCTAAGCACTTCATCCTTTCTATTTTGCTCCAGCACCATATATTCTTGTTTTCAAAATATTTTTTCTCCTTTTTCATTAGGATCTATGTCTCTGCCCCATACAAAGCCATGCCCCAGATGTAACTCTTCACTAGTTTCTTTCTTGCTACTCAGTAGAATCCTCTTGTCGTTAAAGCAGCCTTGGCCATTGCTATCTCCCCTGCACACTGCGCGTCTGTCACAATTAAACTTCCTGAATAATGAATATCTTAAATGTTTCACATTATACAGCTGTTAATACATTTACTAAAAACTAGTTACTATGTTGATAGGGAGGAGCTCTGTGTTCTAAAACTTTAATTTTTGAGTAACATGGGCTAATTAGCTACTTCTAACAGATTTTAAGTCCAACATATTAGCTCGGTATCGCGTCTTCCTACTAAACCATCGCTTCCAGGTTCGGTTCATGGCATCGCCGGAATACTTACCACAGGTAAAACCGGGGCTCACCCGTTCACAATGTTGATGTAACGGGCGGGGATTGAGTATTTTGTCTGCTTTAGAATTAGGTTTGCATGTAAGTCGTGTGCTGATAGAATCAGCCAGTTCAAATAGTGCACGTTAATTACCCTACATTAAAATATAGGCTATATTATGTTTATTTTGGATGGAATTAGATAATACGAGTGAGCCCCTTCGATGGCTAAATGGCTTAAGGCGTCATTCTCTCTATAGACTGGACCACCAATGACGAGGAGATCAAGGTTTGAATCCCGATCCTTTGTATTGAGATGGTTTTTCTAAACGGTTTTCCACTCTACCTCTAAGCAAATGCAGGTAGGCCACTACCTCATTTAAATTAAGACCCTTCTCATGCCTAACACATTAGTGTAGTTAGTTTATATGGTTGTTGAACTCTTGGCCACACCCTCCGGAGAGAACAGGATAACATCACAAGAGAAGCTATGGACTGGAGACGGGTAGTAGGACGCTCTTGACCACACTCCGGAGAGAACATGATAACATCACAAGAGAAGCGCAGGACTGGAGACGGGTAGTAGGACGCTCTTGACCACACTCCAGAGGGAACATGATAACATCACAAGAGAAGCTATGGACTGGAGACGGGTAGTAGGACGCTCTTGACCACACTCTGGAGAGAACAGGATAACATCACAAGAGAAGCGCAGGACTGAAGACGGGGATAACATCTCAAGAGAAGCGCAGGACTGAAGACGGGGATAACATCTCAAGAGAAGCGCAGGACTGAAGACGGGGATAACTATCACAAGAGAATCGCAGGACTGGAGACGGGGATAACATCACAAGAGAATCGCAGGACTGGAGACGGGGATAACATCACAAGAGAAGCGCAGGACTGAAGACGGGGATAACATCACAAGAGAAGCGCAGGACTGGAGACGGGGATAACATCACAAGAGAAGCGCAGGACTGGAGACGGGTAGCAGGACGCTCTTGACCACACTCCGGAGAGAACATGATAACATCTCAAGAGAAGCGCAGGACTGGAGACGGGTAGTATGACTCTCTTGGCCACACTCCGGAGGGAACAGGATAACATCTCAAGAGAAGCGCAGGACTGGAAACAGCAAGGCCGCTGTTGTCGCGACAGGCCAAGGATCACTAGGTGGACTACTGTCGATGAAGGCAGGAAACTATGAAAGTCCTCGGGCACTCAAAAGTGTGGCAGAGAATAGACTTGAATGGCAAAAGCTTTGGTGTGACCCTGTGCGTCACATGAAGAGTTAATAATTTACATACAAGTGTTTTAATATCCGATCGCACTAGCTTTATTGGTTTGAAACTGAGACATTGTTAAAGATTAATTTATCAATTTATTTAGTTATTAAAATATATGTTATCTACAAATATAGCACACATGTTATCCCATCCTACATTATGTGTAAATTATAATAATATTTGTAATATTTTGATTACTACGATATGTGTATTTCAAATGTAATCTGACTCTTAATTTATCTCAAATTGCTCATTAAATCTCTACACTAACATCCATGCAATCACTATTTGAAAAAAAAAAAGTTAAAAACTTCAAGTTTGGAAATTACTTTTTATATTATCAACATTTTATTCACGTGGACTTTACATTTTAGTTCAGTTAGTCCTCTCTCCATATTAGGATATTTTTCATTAGATAAATATTTACTAAATGGTTTAACACTCTTCCTACACGTAAATAAAGGTAGGCTTACAATGACTTTGAAATATATCTTTCTCATACCCAGATTATTAGCGTGATTAAAATGTGCAGTCTTTAGCCCAGACGGAAAAAAGAGACGAAGCGGAGGGAAATAAAGTTATTTCTGCAGTTTCCAATTTTGACAGATATTTTCAATGTCAATAAAACGGTAATAAAATACGTTTTATAAAGTTGAAAGCAACAAAATATTGTACATTTTCCAAACGAAACATCGCACCACAATTAGATTATACTTACACACACACAACCCTGCCGCCCCTGTATTTACTAATAGTAGCCCGTTAAAAGGAATACATATCTTCGTCAGTAGCACCTAGAATCAAACCAGGGTCCCCTGGACTTGCTACCCAGCTCTTTAATCACCCAGTCACTTTGAAACATGACATTCTTATATTACCTGTACATGGGCCGTACCCAGAAATCGCGCATGGAATATAAATGATTGTCTTACTACCCATCCGGAATTTCCGCATATTTACACAAACGGGCTAAGAAAGAGGAAGGTAAAATGTAGAGTAAGTTAGCTCTCATTATCTGGAAGGTTTATGGAAAACGATTGGTAAAAAAACACCCTCAGTACACCACGGCCTGGTTTCGAACCTTGATCTCCATCTTCACCAGACTAGGCAAGACTGATGTCCTATTATTTTAACGCGTGTGTCTTCCTGTGTGGGTATGAAACATGTTGAAATAAAATTGTGTCTTAAATTACTACTCTCAAATTTCTAGTTATTTCTTCTTTTTATAACGCCTCCACATCTACCCATCCGGATATATGCATTTTGATTAGGCCAATGTGGTAAGGATGAGCAGGGTAGTAAAATAGAATGTCGATAATCCGGACTAAAGGTAGGGAGATGCTTTAGTGGGAACTAAGGAAAATAATTTATGAACTTAAATTATATAAAATATACTACCAGCAAGGAAATATTTTGTATTTGTTGGTTTGTATAGTATCTTATTTAAAAAATTGTAATACAATCTAAAAACAATAAAAACCGGGAGTGAATTGGACAGTCCTGGATCTGTTTAACAAATAACACTCTAAGGGGGACCGAATTTGAAGAAGTTGTCAATATTCTTTTTAGAACCTAGATACCGTACTTGTTTATTTTAGTTAAGTCCACGTAGATGGCTTAAGATGAGGTGGAAGATGACACGAGAAAACCCGTGTTTTTACAGTTTTTAAGTCAAAACATTCTTTTGGTCAAAAACACCAGTAGTGGTGATATCAACAGTTGTTGAATATCTGTCAAGGGTGTTCTGTAATCAAACTTAAACTTTTCTCTTAATTTAAAAAGTTTCTCATCAAATACCGTTATGCTCATGATGGATATTCAACAACTGTTGATATCACCATATATATAGAATCAAACCCTATGTTTATTCTGGTACAATATTTGACTTATTTGGCCAAAATGTTTTGCAATAAAAATGGCAAAAATACCGGCCTTTTCTCGCATCCCCTACAATTACACCTTAAAGAGATCGTAAGAATCTGTAATTTGTCCATTTTTACTCCTTGAACGAAATCAATGGCGTATATCCAGTGTTAATTTGCCTCACCCAGCTTCATATTCTTTCTATAGTAAAGCTATAAGTAAAGGAATAGTATTCATATAGAGGATCAAGAGAAATACAGATTAATGAGGTCCTAATTATCAAGGTATTACTCTATTTAAAGGAAATATACTCGCGTTATCATGGAGAGAGAATGAGAAACAATTTTTGAAAAACCATCCCTAGTTCACCTGACCGAGATTCAAACCACCACTCCTTCGTCACAGTCAAACTAGAGAAGATGAGCCTGACACTTAGACCACGTACTCACAATTGCGAGTGAAATAAATAGTATAAGCCTAGACGTTCTTCAAACGTACACACAAGTCCTATTACAATTTATTTAATCTATGCATAGGTCTGTAAAAAACAATCATGGAGGACTTAGGAGCCACATTTGTTTGATATTGAATTTTTTAATTGGGTCTGAGAAATAATTATACTAAAATGCTAAGACCAAATGAAGAAAATTTTGATGGTGTATTGAATTTGTCCGGGGTTTTCATAGTTGTTTCAAGGGAATTGAGCAAAAACAACATTTTTAGTTTACACTTTTCATATTAAACAAGAGAATAAAAATATAATTCTTAGTTCACATATGAACATCTAATTGTTTTTAATGTAAAACAGCGTAATTTCAATATTTGTAAATTTAATATATTTCCGTAAGAAAATAAATAGATACATATTCAACAATTAAACAATATTTCAGTTTCAAACCAAACGGACACTTGAATCTAAAAATATTTATAAGACTAAACTTAATTTAAAAAAAAACTAAAAGTCTATGTATAGTTTTTAATTTTGTGTTTAGCGTGCACTATTTGAACATGATTTTTATTTCTTGTCAATGTATTGGCAAAGTTGGTGTCCCTGCTATCAGACCTCGGAGGCCAACCCAACTGAAGAGTCACACCATGCCGCTGTTGTGGCCTCTCCTTGTGCCGGTGGCAATGAGCGGTAGATTTACATCGTCCTCTGACACAATGCCTTGTAAATCATTGGGCATTAAGCTCCGCCCTCGGTACTGTTTGACCATTAGAAGATGATGACTACTTCACAGACGTTGAAAATGATAAATGACATACCAATATAGGAAGAGAATGTAGATAAATTTAATTTAGACCAGTAGTTCTGTGAACAGTATACCTCCCTTCGTGTTATTATCTTTACTTTAGTCTTACTAGTAGTTCTGTGAACAGTAGACCTCCCTCCGTGTTATTATCTTTACTTCAGTCTTACTAGTAGTTCTGTGAACAGTAGACCTCCCTCCGTGTTATTATCTTTACTTCAGCCTTACTAGTAGTTCTGTGAACAGTAGACCTCCCTCCGCGTTATTATCGTTACTACAATCGTACTAGTACTTCTGTGAACAGTAGACCTCCCTCCATGTTATTATCGTTACAAAAGTCTTACTAGTAGTTCTGTGAACAATATACCTCGTTCCAGTCAAGCATGTTACTTTGGATTTAAAGGTGAAATATCTCATATAATTTATCCTTAAATTTGAAGTAGATATTTTCCTTGGTGATCAAAATAGACAGAAAAAAATTATTTTCACTAAATTTAGTGGGTATATTATTAAAACCTAAGCAACTATGTATATATATAAATAGTATATATATATACATATTTTGGCCTAGGTCTTAATAATGTCCCCGCCAAATTTAGTGGAAATAATTTACGCATTGGGCAATAATCACAGAACAAACAGACATAAATTTTGTATGCCGAACGGTTGAGTTAAAACATTGATTCCGTCTGTCAGAAACTAAATTTAATTTGAAAATTTTGGAATATAGGCGTATATGTTATTTTAGCCACACGGGTGGTTACATGGTTTAAGGCATCACATTCTCAATACGATGGACTGCCTGTGACGAGGAGGACGAGGTTCGAATCTAGGCTTGGTGCACTGAATGGTGGTTGCACTAGAGTGATTGATTTATATATATATATATATATATATATATTTATCATCCGCCCTCTCATGCGAGTGTGGGTGCAGTTCTTTTAAGCAGCCTTTATAATCCTTAACCTTCGGATCAAACCGCTAATAGTTTTGGTTTTATCGTAATGTAATATAAATGATTACTTCTCTAAAATGTGTGTGTGGGAATTAGAATGACTGACCTTGTAGTTTGGTGCAGGGCCACTTCTGGTAGAGATGGGCATGTCAATGAATATTACCCCAGTTGGATGCTAGTATATTTCCCCCCACTGACGATACGTCCAGACTAACGCAATTTAATCAATGGTAGGGATGTGAAAGCTATAATTTAGAGGAAGTGTACCCACATTTGCCTTGAAGGGAGTGGGAAACCAATTCGGAAAACATACTAATGATCATGACATTTAGTTCACGGGCCCACTAATGTTGATAGGGTGCTATTTAAAAAAAACTATTCTATTGGTAGTTTTGTGCCAGATGCGAGACTACGCTCTTAAAACAACCTACATTAAGTTTAAAACATTATTATGACATTTATGTCTCTCTTTTTTAAATGTTAAGTTTGTATTTATTAAAAAACACACAACTATTGTTTGACTTCCATTCCGATAAGAAATTTCGTTGCCAGGAAACGGATGATATTTAAATTTTCAAACAGGAGACATGGTCGTTGATCACAAACAACTAAAATTACAAGAAGAGAAAATGCGACCATATGATTCATTGAGGGCCCTTAGCGGCCAACTTCCACCCTTTCCTGTCATTAGGGCCCTAGGGACGTATCACGGACAAGGATCTCGAGAAGAGTTAACAGGTCGGACCTTTCGGAAAGTTACTCTTTACCTTCTTTACCTTTCCATTCAATACAAGCGTATCTCTAACAGTTTGTGAATGAACAACTTTTTTTAGCACCGCGTCTTACTACCCTTTCGAGTTACACGCTTATGTACTAATTACTATGGTGGTTTTAGGGACGAGGAAGTGTACCCGCGTGGAGGGAGAGTGGAAAACCATTTAGGAAAAGCAACCCTCAGTACACCCGACCGGGATTTGAACTTTGATCTTTCCGTCATCGGCAATCTAGTATACTGCGAGAGTAGCGCGTTAGACCACGCGGCCATCGAAGCAGGTAGCAACTATTTAAAGATTTTTTTTGTACCGGGTCTTACTACTCATCCGAACTATAGACTCTACACATTTAAATTATGCTAATTAGATAAGGATGAGGAATGTAAAATTTGGAGGTAATATGCCCCCATTTGCCTCTTGAAGGGTAATGGAAAACGATATCGTCTATAAAATAACACCTTCAGTACACCCCAACCAGTATTAGAACCCTGACCTCCCCGTCACCATAACACTAAATTACGTTTATGATCCTGATATTTAGTCAGCGTTTTTACTGGTGTGGTTCTTTATTTATTAAACTACACTGGATATCATCTCTGAGGGAACTGCATGGCTATTATCGGGAAACAGACTTGTCACTCTCTTGATTTTATGTGGTCAATAATCCCTTAAATATATGACCGATTTGGCAACGCTGGTTTGTCAATGTTGCCAGTATCTCCTTATCGCAACGCACCAGCTCTTCACATAACTGAGAGCGAGGAGATTTGGCAACAGTTAACCGAGAGAGAGCGAAGATAAATATTTTCTCCATAAGACCTGTGGTTCCTTCAAAGATTCAGTGTATTTTCTATCCAAAACGATTTGAACAGAATCAAATTTAAAAAAAATAGTCGAACCCTTCAGCTGAGACGGCAGCGTGACTGCCTAGTGAGCTTAGAAGCCCGAGTTTGATTCCCCGTATGGACGATAATTTCATCATTGTTGAAAGTGGAGTTCCCCCCTTTCTAATGGTGGTGGACAAAAGGTTGTGTTTGTTCTAGACTTAGGTTTTTTCACATAATCAGTTGTTTCAGAAAGTGTAGGTCTACATTAAATACTCACAGGGAAAAAATAAATACTTTTATACACTTTTTAAAGGCCATGATTTGGTTTTGTGTTACTTTTTTGCTATACCTTTGAAACGGATAAACACATTTCATTAGGCCTCTTATGGAAAAGTGAATTATTTAGTGCTCCATGTTATTGGTGGTGATAAATAATGATATCATCCACTCCAGTGATCAGATAGTCTAAAGCAGCGGAATTAAACTGAGGTCCGCGAAACAAGAAGTTTGAATTGCTTTAAAGCGTCGGAAATGACGGGGAAATCGGGGTACAGATCCCAGTCGTATACACTGAGAGTAGTTTTCCCTAAATTGTTTTACACTATACCTCCACGGAAATGCAGGTACACTTGATCTAAAGTCAACCTTACTCATCCTTAACACTTTAGCGTAGTTAGATTTTTTTTAGCACCACGATTTACTAACCATTCGGGTTATACGCTAATGGGTTAGGGATGAAGAAGGTTGAATTTAGAGAAGTATACCACTTGGAGAGAGAGTGGGAAACCATTTAGGAAAAACCACCCTCAGTATATCCGACCGGGATCGATCCACAATCTCCCCGTCATCGGCAGTCTATTCTATCGCTAGAGTAGCGCCTTAGACCAAGTGGCCACTGAAGCAGTTCGTGATTAATTTACATGCGTGTAGCCCGAAAATGTAGTGAGTCGCTGTGAAAAAATAAATAAGTAGTAATTACCGGTAAATACCTGTAGGCCTGGTCATTATGTTTATATTGAAAGCAGTATAGTCAGTTATAATCCAATGAAATGAAGAATGACGCAGTAAAAGTTGTTCTGCCGGTGGTAATGAAACGGGCCTCCTGCCTATGTATATTCATGACCTAACTAGACAAGAGAACAAGAACACATCTAGCGCTGATGTGACGCAGATACTGAAGGGTTGACTCCATTTTTGTTTGTTGTGCTTTTGGCGGGGGTAGAGCGGAAGTTAATCTTCCTCTATGCCTTCCGCTTTTGTTTTCTTTCATTCTTTTATCGGAGTGGTGCCATTGTTATGTTGAAATCTGGTGTAATTTGGTGGGGTGGGGGGGAGGGCGTGGTGCACAGGAAGCTACTGATTCCTCCCCTCCACCCCCTTTTTTTTCAAGCTTCCCCTCCCACTGCCCCCTTAAAGTCATTCTCATTGTTACTGCCTGCCTGACACTCATTGAAAAACCCACAGCCTTGTTTCATTCTTTAGACTTGAATGTCCACGATGATGCAATGGTAATAATATTACACTTTTCTGGACTTGGCTCTATGAGAAATGTACGGAAGTTATTAATTTAAACCCCGCCCCTTCTTTTTTTTTAAAATGTAAAGTAGTTAGGAAATAATGTTAGGGTCACTTGTGATTTAAGAATTAATATTAGAATGCTGAAGTAAATCTGAGGTAATCCAGTCTAGAGAGAATCATTCATCTTGTTTTTAAGAAATTCTGAAAAATCCGTTTCCGTTAAGTTAATTATGTTCATGTAATGAGCTAAGTTTGGTTGAACAACGTGAGGTATAAAAAGTTTCACAGTTTTTTTTAGTTAGCTAAAGTTTTTGGCACAGATAAAGTGGTGGGGGGATTGATCACATTTTACTAAAGCATAATGGAACTTCTGAGAAGTCTGTCCGGAACCGAGAAGCTAAACGGAAGCTTGGTCGGCGGTCGGCCCAAGTAAACCTGGAGGAGGGCGGCCTGTTGAAGACATTTCATACTGAAAGCTAAGCTAAGCTAAACTAAGATAAGATTTTCTCTGCTATGCTGTGCTAAGGTTCTATCAATTTGGTTTCACACTCATTGCTAAGCTAAGCTATGGTTTCTCTATTCCTTGCTGAATTTACTGTGGTTTCTCTAGTCTATGGTTTGTTCCAGTGAAGTTAGATAAATGGCATTCCCCAAAATGTCTTGTTTGAGCTTATATGATAATTCTAAGGAATAGGAGCTGCTGCTATTAGCAGCTGTTTTGGAAGATGAAGAAAATGTAAGAGGTGGAGCGTCTGTTAAACACGTGGCCCAAACTGCGTTATGCGCATGCGCAACGTAAGATGATTCAAGATGGAAGCTTGGAAAATTGCCCGGCTAGTAATCAGATATAAACATAGCCCGGCGTAGCAAGGTATAGCCAAGCTTAGATTTTTGTGTGAACCAACACATTTAAATATAATTATGGTCCGCTATTTTTCCAAATAGTTAGCAGAGCAAATATTAGCAAAGCTTTCAGTGTGAGCTACCCTTTAAAAGATGGAAATACCGGTACTTGGATTAGAATCGAGAACCTGGCCACCAAGAGGGATGAAGGGAGGAGATCTTACTTGAATGTCCTACGTTCAACTATGAGCAACAAACAAAAATTAATCAATAAAAAATAGTAAAAATATCAGCACCCATCTTGAATTTATTTTATTCTTAGCACAGCGTCTTACTACTCGTTCGGGCTTTACGCTTATGTACTAATTACACTAATGATTTTAGTGATTAGGAAGGTTATATTAAGATGAAGTGTACCCGCACTTGCATGGAGAAAAAGAGTGGAAAACAATTTTGAAAAAATCACCCTCATTACATCTGACCGAGATTTGAACCTCTATCTCCCCGTCATCGGCGGTCTAGTCTACTTCGAGAGTAGCGCTACTAATTTCAATAACGGGGCAGGGAAGGTAAGGCTGAATTATACACGGAATTAAAATAGATCCCAAATTCATTTGCAATTAACAAAGGATCCGTTATGATCTTATTATTCATGTCAAGGGTTGACGGTTGACAATTATTCTTAAAGATATTTCCAAAAATCATTGAGTTTTTTTTAATACTTTGTTCTGTTGAGTTCATCCAAATGGCTCTATCTATAACTAAAGTTGTTTTAGCTAATTTACGAAATTGTAGAAAACCTTAATACAGTTAGCTAGTATTTTTTAAGAATCTTTTTGCCCCCTAATATAGTATTTAAGATTAAGAAGGAAGCCAATTCGGAAATCTGGTAAAATTTTGAATAGCAATTTGAGGAATAGGTGTTAGAGATTTCCTTCAGACCAATTTGGTAGCATTATCTACAGCCAAGTTAATATCATTAGTTAAATAAACACACAACCAATTAGCAATGGCCAGGTCATTGCAAAGATTGAAGTCATCACCACGTGCATAATCAATATATATATATTGTTGGTGTAACAATATCTTTAGTAGCAGTGGTTACATCTAGTGTGATCAGTAAAGACGGATGAGATATATCAATATTTTAATAGTGAATGAGAGTTATGTGTTACCAATAAAGTAATAATAATATAATAATAATGGTTCTAATGATTACTATGATGATACTCAAAGTTAAAATTCATGTTAAGTAAGTTACGTTGTATCTAACACTGAATATCGATCGAATATATATACCACCAAACAATTTAAAGTGCCCTTAAGGTTCCCGATTAAAAAAAGTATATAAATAATATTATACTTGAGACATTATCTGCTTATTTCTCTCGTAAGTTTCTGGGCTCACCTTTGTTAATTATTATAACATATTATTATAACTGAGTGTCTTCAATCTCACATTCATTTATTTACATAATAGTGTTTGTCCTGTTGCATTCCCTCTAGTTCCCGTGGTTGGCGAGAGGAGTGCTCTGGTGGCCCTGGAGTGTTCAATAGCAAGATGGCTGCCACGCGCCGGTGGATGGATGGAGAGGGGAAGGAAACACATGTCATGTTCTGTCATCCTTGAACAATACTTGCTGCAGACAAGTCATTGAACATATAAAACATAATCATTCTTGATACAAAGATATGACTCTCGTCAATATTCTTCCTAGTAAATATATATATATATATTGTCACCGCGTCCTACCTGTTCAATTTATATGCATGTGTGATAATTACTCTAATGGGGTAAGGATGAGTAAGGAAGCATTTTAGAGGTAATCCACATTTGCGTGGAAGGAGAATAGGAAACCATTTGAGTAAACCACACTCAGTAGACATAGCCGAAATTCTAGCCCCTATCTCCCCGTCATCAGCAGAGCAGGCCAGTGCAACATGAGAGTGACGCCTTAGACCATTCTGTCGGCTACTAGAGCGGGCTCTTACTCCATTCACGGTAGGAATTACTCTCTGAAAGGTCTTTTTTCCTACCAACATCCTACTCTATAATGGATTTTTGGTAGTGAAAAAGGGCTTTCAGAAAACAATTCCTACGGTGAACGGACTTTACATACTCATTGACCAGCCAATCAGCCACAAAGGATCTTAAGATGCACAAGGGCGTCAGTATGCCTTTTTCAAGGTGAATGGGGAGGAGGCCGGGGGGTAAAGTGTGTATAAAGCCTCCCTAAAGGAGGATAGGCTAGGCCCATAATACTGTGCTTAAAATATTTCAAACTCATGGTTTAAAAACCAAGCCAGTCTAAGTTTTATGTTTATAGGAAAGCAGAATTCAAACCATTTTGAACAACAAAGTGCAGACCTGCTTTCTGGTGGTTCATTGTCAACACTGAAAAACAAAGGTATTTCCCCTTTGTTATATTAAATTCAGAAAAGACACGCCATCATCCTACATTTATCCTTGGACGAGTGATATAAACGGTAGACTTTATTTGGCCCCAGATTAAAAATTCTAGATAATTTAATCCCATAGTCGGTTCATCTTCGTCGTGACGTCATAAGGTGGGATGGAAGGGGACGCGGGAAAAAGTAAGTGTTTTATTGGCAAAACTTTTTTCGGCCAAAATGAATAAAATATTGCTTCAGTACAAACGTAGAGTTTAATTATCTTCCAATGTTGATATCAAAAGTTCTTGAATATCATTGATGAGCATAGCAGTATTAGATGACAAAATTTTGAATGATTATATAATTAAATTCCAGAACAGCCTTGACAGATATTCAAAAATTTTTGAGGTCTTCATGTGAAGAAGAAAATTAAATTCTATGTTTGTACGGGAACAATATTTTATTTATTTTGGCCCAAGAAATATTTTACCATAAATACTGCTAAAACACTGGCCTTTTTCTCGCGTCCCCTTGTCTCATATCTGGGGACATTAAATTCCTTTGTTTACGCAACTTTTGTGTTTCACGTTGAAGTTTTAAGAGCGCGTATCGTAAATGAATGTGAGCAAATACCTAACACACCAGATGTTTTCAACAGAATACAATGCATGGAACGCAGGCTCAGAGGAGGCATCGAAGCAGGACAAAATTTAGAACAATTTTTGTAACAAAATATTCTATCTTGTGTTTTTGTTTGTGTTAAAGTTTCATTTTTGGATTGCTTACTAATAATTTAACAATAAAATTCCTCCCACCTCAGAACATAAGTGTTTCTAGACCTATGTTTATATGGACTTTTCTTAGTGTTTAGTGGAGGGGTATACGTCCCTAAAATATTTGACACCAATTAAAATACATCCTGTATATGATAATGCAACCTAATGGAGGGTGTAAGCCAGCATCTTATCAAGATAGATGCTGGTAATGTATGCATGGGGTGCCGCCTACACACACGCCAATACCGGCTCGTGGCATAAGAATACATTATCTGACACAATGAAGCGATAAAAATGATTCTGCACCAATGAGAAGCTTGGGCAGGGCTGTTTGTTGGTGGCATCTCGTCTTCGGAATGATGGGTGGGACTCTGGTAGACGCCTTTAATACCGGCAACGTGTGTCCATTTTGAATTAAAAAAAAACTGCCATTGAGATGGCGTTCTACATATTCTATGTATGTTTGATTAAAGTACCTAATCATACAAATTGCTTACTATTAAATATTGGATCAGTGTGTAGGGATTCACTCTCTCTTACTCCTTAGCTCATTTGTCTGTGAGATAAGGTTAGATTCCGGTCATGGTCTATACATTTCTCATGGGTGAAATTGTAGATGTCGAGAGACTGAGAGCTCTTCCAGAGCCAAGTTAGTTTGTAAGACGTGCTATAATCAGTTGATTCAATAAGTACACATTAATAAATATATTTAGTAGAAAAAATACATCTATCAATAGTAAATAAATAAAACAATTCATCATGATATGCATGGACTTAAGTTAAGCTTGTTTTAGTTTTTTATTTATTATTTGTTCTTTTAACAAAAAGTATTTTATAATGTATTTGACCAGTAATTTAGTTTAAGATTCCTTTAATTTTATGAATAGATTTAATTTCTATTGACAATGGCCAATACCGTCAAACTGCATTCTGATTTACATAGGAAGCCCATCACTTGAATACTGGAAACTCATGATAGGATGCTCGTTACTTGAATACTGGAAACTCATGATAGAAGCTCGTTACTTGAATACTGGAAACTCATGATAGGAAGCTCATTATTTGAATAATGGAAATTCATGTTGCTGCAGTGGAGAAAAATAATATTACAATTTAATTTATGTTCTCATCCCGTTTAATTAATGATGTAAAGATTATACAGTAGTACATGATAAAGTATTATTGGACAAATTTTGATAACATTTTAGATTAACTTCCTTGTTAATAGATCAAATAAGATATATTTCGATGTTGCCAAATTTTAATGGCTCAATTAATGTTGGTGGTCGTTCCTATAGAAATAATGGTTTAACTGCTATATCCTGATTTTGGTTTGAACAAGAGTAAAGAAAATTAAGACATATTTATTAGCAGTCAACGTTGATCGCACTTTACTATATTATTTGTGTTATTTTATAGGTATTGATAATATATTTTATCAAAAGGGACAGCTGAAAATCACACGACTTGATGTATTAATATATTAACATTGTTTTAGTAACTAATTTCTTCTGTTTTTCCTACCAAAACCAAACTAGGTAGTGGTGTATGTTGACTTTTATTTTCAGTTCAAGAAACTGAACTGAAATAATTACAATCTAATGCAGTATTTCTCAACATTTTGTTGCTACCAAGTGGTACCCTTTGATCCACCCTCTATATTTCGTAGCACCTATGGTAAAAAAAAGTTTTCATTTCCAGAGGCTACGAGTTTAGGAAAACTTTAGTACAAGACGTGCTTTGAATGAAAACACAATTTGGTGATTACAATTTTAATTTAGAATCAGTAATCAATACCCGCTTTGGTGGCCACATGGTCTAAGCCGCTACTCGTGCCACCGATGACAGGGAGCTTGAAAATTGAATTTCGGTCAGGTGTCCTCAGGTTTCTATTTAGAAAATGGTATCTCACTCTCCCTCCAAGCAAATTCGGGTACACTTTCTCTAAATATAACCTTCCTAATCCCTAAAACCATCGGAGTAATTCTAAATGTCCTATATTTTCGCGTCCAGCCTAGGTGTCACATTTGAGAGCCATTGATTCAAAGGTTTGTGTGTGTCAGGGCTACGTTCCATGAATTTAAGTCTACCTGTACCAGGGTTGAAGAAACACAGATTTTTAAACAAAATCAACGTCCATCACAGATTCTGCCTTCAAATATGAGTGAAGAATGAACCATCTCATGGGTTGATTCGTGGATAGCTCAGTGGGTAGAGCATTGGCGTACTATGCTAAGGGTGTCCAGGTGTCATTTTTCAATTAAAATAATATAAAAAGCAACTAGATTGATTTTATTTATCTCTTGGATTATATTAATTGGTTTTGAGGTGTTTTTGTACGCTTTTTATACATAGTTCACTATCTTTAAAACAATCACAGCTGTGTGACTGTTTTAAAGATAGTGAACTAAATTTAGGACTTCTATACGTTATGTTTACATCAAAAAATCTTTAAAATTAATATATATTAAGCGTAAAAAAATACCTTAAAACCACAATATATATCCATTTGAAATTGAGATGTGGTAAAATAGATTTAATTGAGTATCTAATGGATTTCATGATCCAGGAATAGAATATTCAAGATAAAATAAATATTTTAGTGCAAATTTATAAGACAAAACACTTCTAAACGGACATACATTTTATTTTGTGTGCTTAAATTCAGAACCAAACAATGATCAAGTTTTGCTGCAGATTAGTTTGGACTTTTAATTTTAAAAATCGTACACAAATAAAGTTTAATACGTACACTCATTTTTAGTAAATTTTGTGAAGTCAAAAATAAAGGTGACGTATTTAAAACATGTTAATTAAAGTAATACATTTTCTTAAACAGCACATGCACCAAATGGTACAATAGAATTTTATTTATTAGCTTATGAAAAAATAAGTTTAAAAACTGAAATAAGGTTTTGGTTGAAAATAGTCCAAAGATATTCAAGTTAATATCAAGGCTATTAAAGGCTTCATTAAAGGGTGCATTTTAACATATAATATTAATTTTAATATAATAAATTAATTTGAAATGGGTTTAAACGATAACGGTGCACATTTTTACAGTTTAAATCTGTTTATAAAACGAAATTAATCTGTATTAATCCAACTTTTTAATTAATATAATATTACTAAGACTACATAATTATTTTTTCATGATATTCTCGAGCTCTCCAATACAATTAACTTGTTTCTTATAATTCTTATGGTATTTTACTTCAAAGGTAACAGTTTTCCAAACACTTTTGCAAAGTAGCCTTTTCCTTATTTTACTAGATTTTCTTCTTCGAAAACCCGAGGTTTTTTTATGTGATTTATATCCATCTGAAGCTGGACATGCATTCATCCCTTCTGCTGGTTAGTGTTGCCTGCGCCATCTGGTAGAAATCTCATTTACTAGGAGAGTTCAGGAAGTGTGGTGGATCCTCATTGCTTTCCACACAGCATTTTTTTGGGTGAGCTCGAAAGGACCTACCAATTATGCCAGGAAAGGTACTATCGCATACTTTCAAAGGCTCTTTTACATTCCACAGTCAACAATGGAACCGACGGCTGTACTTCCTCTCCGAAGGAAGTTTTGCTACGGATTATTATCGTTCAAAAACACTCCGTTGACCTCGGCTGGGTTTGAACCCCCGAACATCAGGTCCTGAGGTGAGAACTTTACCCCAAGACCACCTAGGTCAACAATTTACTAGATACTGAAGGCTACCGCAAGCTGTCAATATATTTAAAAAAGTGTAAGCTCGCACTGAAAGGGCAGCTGTGAGGAGGTTCTCCCAAGAGGGCTTGGAGAGAGGATGGTAAAACCACCCTCAGTGCAACAGGCCAACATTACAACCTTGACCTCACCATCACCGACAGTACAAACTATTGCGATACTCGCTTCAGTGGTCGAACTGTTCAAGTCATCACTCGCAATATACTAGACTGCCGATGACGGGGAGATCGGGGTTCGAATTACCTTTGGGTATACTAAGGAAGATTTTCCATAAATGGTGCACAACCTCTAAATCCAACCTTCCTCATGCCTAACCCATTAGCGTAATTAATACATATGCGTACAACCCGAATGGGTGGTAAGACACGGTGCTAAAAAAAATATTGTGAAACTGACGTCTTGGACCGTTTGATCCCTGTTGCGGGCAAGTCACTTTTTGCGCCTCCGTTGTACATCCACTGCTGTGACGGGGACGCTTGCTGCTCCCGTTGCTCAAAACAAGCGGCCTGGAACAGCCGAGGCATTAACCAACACGGTAATTAGATACCACTATTAATTGCTTCACAACAACATATTTACAGGTCCGCGTTCCTCTGAAACACTTGGGCAGACCTAGCCTCGCGCCTCCAAAACAGAAACAGCCGCAAGGGTATTCAGCAAAACGGGGAACAACGTTCTGTTAATCTAGTGTTTGGTAGTCACCCGCGACGCTCGTCGACCCTGCTATGGAGTTGGACTCGCATTGAACTTGGTTGCCCTTGATGGGAAGTTCGTGGCTTGAATCCCAGCCGAGTGTATGGGATGTGATTTTCCACATGTGCTTTATGAATACCTCTTTTCACGCTAATGCGGGTGCGTTTCTTCTAAGATAGCCTCCTAGTTTCTAACCTTAATATTTTGACGCTAATAGCTATTGTGTTGAGCGTAATTATTGTGAGTCCAGTGTCATGTCATGGAGTGTTGCCAGGGTAAGCAGAGCTTGTTAAAACTGTAATTTTAATATGTTCTCCTCCTGACCGTCCCCATTTGACCTGTTACATATAGTCTATACTCTACATACCTCACATGGGAATGTATGTTCGTTGATACCTGACCAATGAGTGCTCTACTGAGGGGTAAGAACAGCTCGCTCTTACAATTTGGACTAAATTGCAATACACGTCACGTCACTGGTTGAATCTCTTTTTCTCTCTATTGGTTCAGTCAACAAGGGCTTTAACCGTCTTAATATAAGTCAAAATAATGAGGATTATAACGTCTGAGGAATTATTCCAAATTATCTTGGAGAGGAGTTGGGAAAGCTACATTGAAAATAACGTGTGGAAATCCCACCCAACACCCTACTGGAATTCGAACCACTACCTATATGCTATCGGAGACCAAAAGGTCGAGTTTAACGCCTCAGAACAACTTAGCTACCATTGTTTTTCTCAACAGTTCATTTTGAGAAATGTCACTATTGATGTTTTCCATCCCAAAGTCTCGTTAATACTCCTACTTTTGAGATATGTTCTCAACAGTTTATTTAGATAAATGTTGCTATTCATGTTTTCCATACCAAAGTTTTGTGAATACTCATACTGTTGTAGATATGTTCTCAACAGTTCATTCTGAGAAAAGTCCCTATTCATGTTTTCCATCCCAAAGTCTCGTGAATGAATATTTGCACCTGCCAAGAGAACAACAATGGACAGCCACCTAAACACGCGACTCAAGAGGAAGAATGTCTCATTAAGGTCCTCGGGCAAGCCAGTGACCTCGAAGAGGAGGAGGCCTCTTCGCTAATTGAGGTATCTACCCGGCTCGTGCCTGGGCTCGTGCCGTGCGCCATGACACGGTTGGAAACAAATGACTAGCAGAGCGCGAGATGGAAGATGTTACTGCCTCATCTAATGAGTGTTACGCCGCGGTGCGCGCCTTCATTGGCCGGAGCTGCAGCAGCCACCCGTGATTCCTGCTGCCCCCCACCCTCCCGACACCGCGTTGGGGTCGTTGATATTCCAGGGGCTCTCGCAGATCAAACCACAATGGCAGATCCCGATGACAGAGAGTAGGGGTTGAACCCTAGGCTCCAGGGTTGGAGATAGACGTATACCTCACCGCCATAGAGGTTCCTGAGAAGATTCTTGCTCAAAATACTGACTACAAGGGAAGCGTCAGTAGGAAAGGATCATGTTAGTTTAGTCTATTTACAATATCTTTAACCAAGAACATAGACATATTTTCTCTTTATATTTTAACACAGCGCCTTAATACCAGTTTGGATACGAATATTCACTAATAATTACTCTAAAGTCTAATATGCTAGTGATGAGGAAGGTAAACGTGTACTTGAATTTTCGTGGAGAGATAGTAGAAAGCCATTAAAGTAAAACCACCCTCAGTAAACCCGGACGGAATTTCAACCCCAAAAGCCACATTATTGGCAGTACAGTCTAATACAAAAGTGACGCCTTAGACCATTCGACCACGGAGGTAGGCCGTAGAAAATTAGTCTGTCTAACGAAGGGAGGAAGAGGGAGGTTAGACTATAAATTGTATTCTATGATCAATTTTTTTTAACTATATATATTCAATGTGCTTATTCTAAAATGGGAAACTTTCCACACAACCAAAAGTGATCAGTTTATAACAAAATTGTTTGCCTACTTTTCTCAGCCCTAATAGCTCGACTCATTCCCATAAATATATTTTGCTCTCCAATACCATTTGGATATTTAAAAATACCATTTTTCATTTTAAATGTTAACAGTCAGTGCTACAACATGAGGTTATAAGGAGTGTGTTGCTTAATATTAAATAATAATTAATTAACAACTATACGAATGTCAAATAAATTAATTAGATGATAATATATAAACGATATTAGATCGAAAACCAGGAAAATAATACAGTCGGGAAATTCATGATATTATTTGGTCAGTAAGTTGGCTGACATCTCGCCCACTTTCAAGGAATGTATAACACAGAATATACAAAACAATTATTTTACCGGTTGTTCTCTATGGGTGGGAAACATGTTATCTTACCTTACATGATACAAAAATATTCAGGGTGTTCTAAAGCAAGATGCTTAGAAATATATTTGGTCCAAAAAGGGATGAGGCTACTTGGTGTGGAGGAGGTTACATAATGATGAGCTACATACCTTGTACTCCTACAATACATTGCTAAAATAAGCAAGTCTCGTAAACTACGTTGGACAGGACATGCAGCTCGAATGGGAGAATATAGAGCCGTGTGGAAAGAGACCATTGGGAAAACCTAGACGCAGATGGGAGGTTAAGATTAGAATGGACCTGAAAGAGATAAGATGTAATGAGATGGATTGGATCGAGCTAGCTCTAGATAGGGAAAGGATGTAATTAGGGGGGCTGGATAAAACTAGTTCAAGATAGGGATAGGGTGTAATGAGGGGGACTGGATAGAACTAGCTCTAGATAGGGATATGTGGCGTACGTTTGTAAGTGCGGCAATGAATGCCACAGAATAGGTAAGTTTATACCCACCTAACAACTTTGAGTAGCCCAATATCTCCAGGGGGATGGGGGAGGGGGGTCCAACAATTTACTTGGGAGTCTGTACCCCCTCCCCAACTCTGAACCTTCCTAGCACATAACTTTTACCTTTTCTTAAAGCTGGAGAAGCTAATCGTACACGACACAGGATTTCAAGTGAAAACTTGTCCATATGGTAGTATTAGTAGTCGGCAGTAGTTGAACTATACGATGTCTTTGAGTTTTAATGATGGCCCTTGAAATTATCAACTTTTTTAGTGGCTCTAAGAAAGAATCATCCCAATTTTGCTATAAATTAAAATATCCGATTATACGCCCTTTGAGGCACACCCAGTTTTCTGATGTAGAATGGCATGGAGGACACTAAAAATAATAATAATATGTATTATTGGTCACTATTTTTACTAAACGGCATGGTTGTGTGAAAAATGTCACCATAATAGAATTTTTCATAATATTTCATCAGGAAATTCCTTAATCACTTCGTCCACTCTTTGTATACCCTGAAATGCAGCAGTCTTACTTTGATGGATTACACTTTGACCCTATCAAATAAGCTGTGCCATAGTGTAATCGTGCAAGGTAAGCTTGCTACCTTTCAGGATATGCGAAGTGTATAGTCAATGATATGTTTAATAGTGTGGACATTACATTGTAGGGATCCCTGACTAAATTCCAAGTATTGCTGACAGTTACATTTATATTTGTATATGGTTTCATTCTACTATTCAATTAGTAAATATATAATCACTAGGTCTGATCATATATCAAATGGCCCAATGTTTTAGCTTGATTCAAATCTATAAGCTGTGTGCTGATGTGCTATATAGATGTAGAAGGTTTGCATTAAATGGCTTAATTGCTTAAAAAAAATGCATACACGTAGATAAAATATTTATTTACACGAATCTGTTGATTATCATTATCTATGATTCAATTGGCATACATTTAATCACGTAAAGCTATAAAGGGAAAATAAAAGAGTAGGCTAAATGTACAACTTAAGGATTTAACGATTTTTTTATCTTTACAATATTTATTAAGTGGTGGTTTTGTGCTAACCATAGTTATAGTTGGTTTAAATTATGTCCCCAATAACGATTTTCCTCCAAAGATTTCTAATATTTTGATACAAAAATAATTAGCACCGTGTCTTACTAACCGTTTGGGTCATACGATTATGTACTAACTACGCTAATGGTCTTAGGGATGAAGAAGGTTATATTTATAGAACGTGTACCCGTATTTGCTTGGAGGAAGATTGGAAATACATTTTAGAAAAAAACACCCTCAGTACACCCGACCGAGAATCGAACCGTGATCTCCCCGTCATCAACAATCTAGTCTACTTAGAGATTAGTGCCTTAGACCATGCAGCCACCAAAGCAGGTTTTTGATAAGTACTGATCTAGTACCACTGACACAAGTAGTTTTGTAACTAGAACTACAAAAAATTATTTTAACACAAACTTAAATAATTTTCTTTGTACAAACGTGTTGCTAAACTTCACGTACGTTCCAATTTAAAGCAAGTTGGAAACATCGGGTGTTGGTTCGATTTTAATTTCTTACATGTTTGATTGTGAGGAATTTAACTCAACCTTTGTCTATTTAGAAAGTTGATTAGGTGTAGTGGTTAGCGTGTTTGTTGTTTAGAATGCTTACAAACTATATGCGTTATATATATATTATTGTTTGTAGGCTTACGCATATTAAAGGAACACATTCCATGCACTGTACCTGGAAAAATGGTTTAGTTTGATAAGAATATTTAAAAAATAAATAAAATATTCACCTTATCAGAAATATCACTGGGTCCCGCTATAAAATTAATAATAGCTTTATGCCTATAATCTGAACAGGTTTTTGGACGTAGTACGACATAGTCGTACAAAATTTCTCATATTGTTTATTGTAGCTTCAAAGAGATTTTTCAAAAATAGGTTTTAGTAAAATAGCTCTAAATAAGTTTAAATTATAAAAACCAAATCATCTTGTTAATCATAATAATTATTATTTATATATAAACTTTAAACCAAATTGTTCGAATATATTTAATTAAATTAAAATATTCAAAAATAAGTTATTTGTGAAATACTTTAAAATTATTTGTCATTTAAAAAAATAATAATGTATTTTAATTTAACATGAAGAAATATTTACAGGTTCCCATTATGAATTCAATCTTAAAGGTCAATTTATAAAAAAATTAACCTTAAATTAATTTTATTTTAGATAAATAAAGATACAATAATATTTATATGTAAAATTGTCCCTCGATACCTTATTTTGAGCTAACTCACTAAAATATTTTTAAACATAATTCCTGTTTTTAAAATTCAGTAATCAGTAAACTACCCATAAATGAGTTTTTAGCCCCAAAAATGTATACACTGCTATTTGTCTTGTCAACCACTCCTAAGATACCCGTTTTAAACCAAAAAATTAGAGCCATTTGTAAAATATTTCAAATTTTTAAAAATTCAGTCATCAGTAAACTATCCTTCAATGAATTTTCAATCAAAAATCAATTATTTAGAGCTATTTGCCAAGTTAAACAAACCCTAGATATGCATTTAGAGCAATATCATTAGAGCCATTTTCGAAAAATTTGGAATTAAAAAACTCATTAATTGAAGGGCTAGGGTAGAAAAAAACACACAATTATGTTGTATAGCTCTATAAAATCTAAATCTAAAGTTTGAACCAAATTCATAAATCCGTTTTGGATCCGTGGCCAGGAACACACAGACAGGAAGACAGACAGACAAGAGGACAGACAGAAATGTAAAATCCACTTTTTTAGGTCCGCGTTCACATACAGTAAAACGTAAAAATGTGTCAATATCTCGAGATTGGTTTTTTCACGATCATATTACTTTCGCTTGATATGAGAAAATGTAAAAAAAAGCTGTAAAACAATCCAACAACAAACCAACACAATGCTAAATTATTATATAATTATCTCGTATACCAAAGAAAAATAATTCAAAAAAGAGAGTTTGTGGCATCCACTATTTATAATTGCTCTTAGCTCTTTCAATTACATAACTAGTGAAGTAGCTAGCTATACATTTACATCCTAATTTAACATTTGCCTTTCACTTCTTAATACCACAGGATATGTATTCAATGGATAACATATTAATGGTCTCGGCTCCATATTGTAAAAGGCAAAATCTCGCTTTCTATGGAACCCATGACAATCTTTGCCATCGTACCAACTGTAACAATAATACAAATTATAGCTAAGATAATTAAGATCCTACCACCTTTAAAATGAAATACATTTAATAAACGCTTATAATCTATACGTCAATTATATTTAATTAATTTAAATTTTCTTTTAAATAATGGATGCAAAATAGGAAGTAGTAAAATGTCTTCAAAATACGAAATGGGGAAATTCAATGGCCATACAACAACGGTGGGAGCACGGGTTAAGGCATCAGTATCATACGGCTTGGTTTGAGAATGAAGGGGCGATCGAGGTTTAAATCCCAACCGGGATTACTGAGTGTAGTTTATCCTAAACGAATTTCCAAGCTCTCTTTGCAAATGCAAATACATTTTTTCTCAAGTTTATCTTCTTCATCTCAACCCCATTAGTGTAAATACGTAAACTCCCGGACCTATTACAAATTATAATAATAATAATAATAATAATAATAATAATCAGAGAAAATAAATAGTTTAGTCATATTTAGATGCGTTCGAGACTAACATTTGTTATTTGTTTTAAGATATTTTTCTCTGGATCTTAAAACGAAATTTCAAATCCCTAATTTCCGAATAATCCTCTACAGTGGTCGAATGGTCTATATCGGTGGTATTCAACCTTTTCTGTTTGCGTACCCCAAGGTTGATTACCACTTATATAGTCCCTTAAAATTATAATAATTGTACAAGTGGCAGCAATAAGCCAACTACCGAGTTGAAGGTGGCTGCTTTATCCGATAGCTCGTGATTTAAAAAAAACACACACATTTGTAGCTGAGGATTTCCGCACGTCCATCATAGATTCTGCCTTAAAATATGAGTGAATAATGACCCTGGTCACGGGACGATTCCTGGATAACTTAGTGGTTGGAATATTGGCGTACTAAGCCAAAGGTCCCGGGTTCGATTCCCGTGTCCAGGTGTCATTTTTCAATTCTCAGAAACTTATATAAAGCTTCACTATCGCAAGAGATTGGATTTCCGATGACGAGGAGCTCGGGGTTCGAATCCCAGTCATGTGTACTGAGGGTGGTTTTTCCTGAGTGTTTTTACACTCATCCCCCACACAAGTTTGTGTGCAATTCCTCCACCCTCCCCTAATGTATATATGCAGATACCCTGGAAGGACAGTGAGACGTGGATCATGGTACACATAGATGTCCACAAGAACATCTCCGGTTCATAGCCTCGGACCTGGTCTCTGATTTCACTACAGCAAGTCCTCGAACTTAGTTATGACATAGACAATAGTTATAACAACTGTCTAGAATAACATAAAGGGTTGTGATTGGATTGCGATAAGGAGTTCACAGGAATAACAAGAAGGCATTAAATGGCTTAAAGAGTTTTTTTTTTCTATTTGAGGTATTTAACGTGCACTTTCTGAACCGACTGATTATATCAACAAGAGAAGCGCTATGAACGAGAGTGAAAGGACCAACCAACTTTGTCAAGAAAGCTATTTTCACATACCTTCCAGGGTTATTTTACACGCCACAATTGATATGATAACTACAGCTTTACTTCCCCTCCGAAGGAAGCTGTGCTACGGATTTTTATCGCCCCAAAAAAATCCGTAGACCCTGGTTGGATTTGAACCCACCAACATTGAGGTCCTGAGACAAGATATTTACCACCCAAAGACCACTGAGGTTGATTAAATAGTATCTATTTATCATTGTTAACCTAACAATTGTATCTTAGGACCCACTTATCACTATTATCAAGGCCAGAAGATTAAGGTTAGCAAAGAATTACAATGTATAGATAACAAATGTTAGTAAATAAAATATACGTGAAACACATGCGAGTAAACCCATACATCTTTTAAAAAATTATTTTTTTTTATGTAGGAAATAGTGATGTTGCCATGAACTTGATAAATTCAGAAAAAGGTTTTAATAAGTTTCTACTTGATAATATATTTTTTCTAAGAAATGATATAAAACAATGCTTTAACTCGTGAATATTTTAAATTGATTTTTCTACTACTGAATTCTACTAGGCAATTCACTGCCTAACACAGAACTTGTGAGTAGTTCAAGAGCTGTCCTTTGCTCTAACTTTCACCTAAGTGTAGCAATAAAACACGTTTAACCACGGAAATTAAATTGAAACCCACAAACAATTTAGTATGTTTATGAAATATAAAATTGAAATCTACATGTATGCAAGATTCTGAATAGTTGAAGTCAAAAAACGTACCTAAAGAAGTTTGCTCTGTGTAGTAGTCTGTTGGTCTATTTGGTGTATACACTCATGGAAATGAAACACTAAAGGATGCAAATTACAAAAAAATTACTCCAATATATTTTTATTAGTTTCGTATATTATCAGAGTAAAACTCTATTAAAATTGATCTCAATTAGATAAATTACAGTAGGAATGTTTCTTTAAAAAAGTAGTTCCAGACAAAATATATATGAAAAGGGATGTGCACTTTTGGTTTTGCAAAGTAGGCCTATTTTATGTTATTTTAATTGAGAGTTTTAAATAATTAATATTAAAATTATTTCTTGTTAGATGGTGGAAAAAATAAAAATAAATCTTCTATCAGCATTTTAATAGTATATTAGTGCAAACTACTAGTAGTTCTGTGGACAATAGATCTCGCTTCCTTCATGTTAATATCATTATTTTAGTTTTAAGATTTCTCTTTAGATTTCAAGTTGAAATATCTCTTATAATTTCTCCTTTTAAGTTGATATATTTTCTTGGTGATCATATTAGACAAAAAAATAAATGAATTTTATAGCCAACAGTACAATCTATTCGTATAGGATGATTATTGTTCACGTAGATTAAGACGTCAGTCTCGCAATATATGTAAAGAACTTTAAAAAAATATCTATTTTTTACTCGATCGATAAGCTTGGAATGTTAAATTTAAATAACTTAAGATGAGCTACTAAACGAAAAACCTTATGATCGGCAGCCATCTTGAACTGGATAACCAGTTTGAGAAACCCTGTACTGCACGTAAGTTGCTCGGCGTAGGCTCAAAGAACATCCCTGACCAATTTAATTAAAATTGGTGACAGTTTTCACGGAACAAAGATACTGACAGACAGATGAGATGACCAAACTGTCAAGCTTAAACAAAACCTCATTACGCTCAGTCAAAAACGTTTGAACCAATCCACTCCATCTTTTCGTAACAAACGCATGTTTCTTCTGCCACTTGCAACCACACAGTAACCAATCACAGCGGTCTTTCTGTAGCACACCGACACTATACTATACGGAGGAAGGAGCTTACACCTGTGTTATAGAATCTAGCGAGATGTATTCACTTTGTATCTAAAGGAAGTAAATGATCACCACCGTCATCGAATACAAACTGTTGGTAAACTAACTCTGGCGGGAGGATGCTCACAATAGCCCTTGCCGAGTCGGTGAACAATGGCCGTGCCAGAGTTAGGCTCTGTGACTGGAAATATCAGCCACTGGAAAATATTGGATGTGTGTGTGTTCGAACAGTGGAAATAAACACAGGGTTTAGCCACGCTAGTCGGAACAGACACAGCCCATAAGTTAAACTCAAGGGCACCCTCTGACCACTTCCCAGCGACAACAGCTCCATTCCCGGTGGAGTAGAGATGTAGTTTCCATCTTCACTGTGAAATGAAAAATATGGATTTCAAAAATGGCAGGTTTCTTGGCTATGCCGGGAATCTAACCCGAAATACTTTGCTTAGTAAGCATACAGCTACCGACTGGGCTAAGGCGTTGTACATAGATTAAACCTACTCTAAATGAATAAAGATGAATAATGTATAATTCTAGAATAAGTTAACCCACATTTATATGAAAAGAGAGAGAGAGAGTTGGAGAACATTTAGGAAAAACAATCTCAGCAAAGTACATTCACAACCTTAGTTTACTTGGATGACAGCTCAAAAAGTTACTAGAAGTAGTCCCTAATGTATCCCTACGATAACAGCTGACATCTGTCACTTTGGATAATTGTAATGAACACATCTGGTAATTTATGAATGTGATAGCTAACCAAAGTAATTTAGGCCAATATTATTTATATTTATTTAAAGTCGGGCACAAAGCTTATTAATTTTTTTATCGTTTTATTCCACTTAAAAAAAATTCACAGCACTTTCACTAAAGGTCTAACGAACCTAGCTTCAAAATGGTGACCGATGAATTTAAACCACGCGATGGAAACAAATTCTTTACAATGACGCACCCACACAGTGGATTAAAATATTTTATTTCGTTAAATATTTCGAAATATGATAAAATAATCATATAATTATTTATTATACATAAAAAACGACAAGTATTTTATCTTTTACAAATAAATACGATGCCTGCATTAAAAGCTATTAATGTATGCACTATATTACACTTAGCCAATAACGTTCCAAAACGAAGAATAAGTACTTTTAATTATGTTTAAAATATTATTTCGGATTGGGTAAAAATAAATTACTAAAAGTAATAAAATAGTGTGGTAAAACTTAAGCTTACGTTATTTTAAATGTAGAATATAACATTTAGTAAAAAAAAAAACTACTTAACATTTATAACAAAACAATGATCTTTTACGAGATTGTTGGCAACCCAAAACCTAAACATATGATTATTAAACTGTCATCCAGGTAAAAAAAAAACCTATCATGAACAGACCGGTATTCTAGCACTGTTATCCCTGTCATCGGCAGTCACGAGAGTGACACATTAGACCATACTAGCGCCGATACGGGTTGCCTGGAGCATGGAACAGAAGATAAAGAAGGGAGGGCTAAAACTTAGTGTAAGAACTCTGAAGGTTCTGTATCCTTAGATTGTCATTAAGGTCATTCTACCATCAACATTTTATTGCACATTTTTAACAAGTGTATAAAAGTTATAAGTAGTGATTCACTGACTTCAAATCATGACAGTTCACAGGTTATAAGGGGTCAAACTTGCTATTTTATGCTTTTCCCGTACCGTTGTTAAGGTACAGTAATTAATGTATGGGGCTGAAATTTGGTATAACTAAACATCCATATATTTATGTTGTACATAGTGCAGTATTTATAATACTATACTTCATATAAATGTCTAATTATACTAAATTTCAGCCCCATATTTAAATAACTTTACCTTAAGGTCATTCGACCATCAAAATTTTATTGCATTATTTTACTAAGTGTATAAATATAAGTTATAAATATTGGTTCAATGATTT